>JAGTTH010002289.1:0-209183 GCA_022606485.1 Agraylea sexmaculata
TCGTCTTGATCCAGGTTTACTCTGATTTCCGGGATTATTAGGCCGGGCAGAGCTGCTCTGTCAGTTAGAAAATGAATTAAACAAGTTTTTTGAGTTTAAAAAACCAAATTTGTAACAAACCCCATCGGGGTGTGATTTATTGAAATTTATTATTATTGTATTCGCGATATCCTGGTCGAAATATTATGAATCAATTTGAACCAATTTATTGCTATTGACTATTTCTTAATGATTCTTAGACTCGGTTTAAATTCATAATAGCCTGGATTTGTGAAACGGATTACTCTGATATTTTTGTTATTTGTATCGTATAATAATTTAAATGGTTCTTAATTCTTGAACATGTTTATCTGAGATGCTATAAAATGTCCCATGTTGACCAGAGCGAGATTATTGGTTGATGAGTCATTACATGATGGTGGCTGGGCGTGTAACTCCATTCAGCCATCTGTTTAATGATCTTCCTCGTCCTCAACACATAATCCATTATAAATTATGTTTGAAATAAATTTTGAAACCTAATAATAATTATCTTGTATATTATTCTAGGAAATGATCCCTATCGAAATATATATGCCAGATCATTATGTCAGGACTTGCTTACGTAGAACAAAATCAACAGTGTCCTTCCAGTGTTCGATTACAAGAAAACGGAAATTCACTCAGGTAAATATATTGTTTTAAATAAACAAAAATATATTTGTTTAATTTATTACTTTAATTTAGAGTTGCAGCTGATACTCCCCATCTTATAAGTCTTGGATGTGGCCGACTCAGTACTGCAGTTACTATACACCCTGTAAAGCAAGGTATTTTTACCACTTTCATAATATTTTTTTAAAAAATTTTACATTTTTACTAAACAATTTTTTTAGGGAAAGTAGTTATCGGATCGTATCCGACCTCTGATATTGTTCTTCAGGGTACCGGTGTCCAAAACGAACACTGTAAAGTAGAAAACTCAAATGGTGTAGTAACACTTTATCCAGTACAGGGTATTACACAAGTTGATGGTGTAGTTGTTAATGAACCTATTCGCCTGAGCCAGGGTAAATTATATTATAGAAATTCTTATCTTTGTACTAGAATCTATTGTTGAGTAATATTATTCTTTGAAGGTTGCATGATCAGTATTGGTCGTTCAAATTATTTGAGGTTTAATCATCCTGAAGAGGCCAACTTGATGAAATCTGTGTTACCAAACACTAGAATATCAATGGCTCCTATAAATTTTTCCAACAATGATAATTATGAAGTACAAAATTCTCATATAATGTCACCAAACGGACATAACTCCAACAACAGTCCTGCAATTACTAATAAAAATGATATTGGACTTTACAATAATGGGTTGGAAATCGAACTTGATATGACTTATAAAGAACTGAGCAAAAGAAAACCACCAGTAGCTCCGAGGAAAATGTATAAAGACTTTGATCAGATTTCGAATTCCAGCTGTTCCGATCAAGAAATGGGAAAATCAGATACTCCTCCCAAAGTTGGAGGGATCATGTCTAAAGTATCGAAATTTGAATATTATGTGAAAAATTCACAAAAAAATGGTAAAACAACTTCAAGTGCAAAGCAAACTATTGATACTTGGTCACCTAAAGTATTCTCTTCTAATTCGTTGACAGTGAACACTCCTGCAAAAGATGTTTTAGTTGGAAAGGACACACCAACAAACTATGCTAATTCAGATGCCAGACGCATTATGCTGAATGAGAATAATGCAATTGATGCTAAAAATTGCTCTTACTCAAATGTGACTGTAAAAAGTCAAATTATGAAATTAGATCAACTCTCCAAAAGTTTCAATATAGAAACTTGCACTGAAACTCCTCACAAACCAATACAAAAACAACAATCACCCTCAGCCTGTTTCAACAGAAACCCAACATTCAAAGGGGCGAATGCTACAGATGTTAATGGTGTCAATGGAGTAAATTCTTCAGAAATACGAAGACAACAAGTAAAACCAATTATTATTTTTCAATCATTGAATAAGTCTAAACCTAATCTTATCCTTGCAGGCATATTATGCTCGTCTCAATGATGAAAATGAGAAAATGTTAGAACAAGAAAGGCTCGATGAATTAATTAATATGTGTGCTGAATACGAAAAACAAATTTCTCTCGGTAAAGATGATGCAAATACAATCAATAATTGATAAATACTTTTTTTTTTATATTAATTTTTTATTAAATTATAGGAATTCCTACAACACCAACAGAGAAAAAACCCAATAAAATTATTACCAATGGATCTTTGCCACGAAGTGCAAATGCTTCACATAACTTGGTACAAACAAGTGATGGTTATTTTAGGTAATACATAAACATGATATTAGATCTAATATTATCTTATTGAATTTATTTTTTTAATATACGTATTTTCCATAGATTTGATACGGGTCACCGAAGATATGAAAATACAAGAGTTCCTCCTCAGTCTCCTATTTCTCCATTAATGTCACCCATTCGAGATGCTAAACCTCATAATTATGAAAATGTATTGCCATACAGTCAAAGTGATTTTAATTCACCCAATAGACAGGAAAATTTTGCTCAAAATACCAGACAATTCCCAATAACTGAATTATCTAGTCCAATAATGATAAGAAAAATTGCCAGAAATGCTCAAAATGCTTCCAACTATTCAGGCAATTATGAGAAAAATATTAGTATATGCGTAAATGAAAATGCATCTCCCCAATTAGATAATAGACTTAAAAGTCCTTATGAAAATATAAATATTGTACATATCAAAGGAACTCCTCCAAATGTACCGACATATATTAACTTATCTCCCAAATCTCCAAATTCTCACAGTCCAAGAACGAGAATAAAAACTACATTTTCTCATAAAAATATCATCCAGTCACCTCAGCATTTTGTTTTTCCTTCACCTTCTCCTGTTGAAGAAATACATCACCATACTGAGAAGTATGCACAGTCCACGTGCACAGGAATTGAGAAACAACTCAGTTTGACTGAAGATATACCGATGATAGATGATACAAATTTTGCAAATGAATTAGAAATGAGAATTGCAAAATTAAAACCTGAGGCAAATATAAATGACGAACATGAAAATTTAATGCCAGACATAGATATCAAATTAGATGAAATAGTGTTTGATAGTCAGAGACGCAACTTTGAAGATATAAAAAGGCATTTAATAGCTGATATTCCTGAATTAGACGAAATACATAGAAACATAGATAAAGATCTTAATCAGTCTATTTCTGACTATAAGAGTACTGACAACACAGTAGATTTGAAAAAGTTTTCTGAAGAAATGAAAGATGTTGTTTTGGAAGATGAAGTCTTTGAAACTCCAATTGACGAAAGTCAATTCAATGAAAATTTAAAAACCAACAATGCTGATGAAGAGACACTACACAGTAATAAAAATCAAGCAATAATTAATGAAAATCAAAATAATTTGCCTGTCGAAAATGATGTGGCTAATCAATTAGAAGTATTAAGATGTGAGCGAAAGAGAGTTCTTTCAGAAATCCATAGTGTCAAACGCCGAATGACAGATGTTAGAGCACAAGAAGATGATATTTTAAGAGAGGTATGTTATGTGATGCTAAAATAATGTAAAACAATTTTAAATTTTGCATATTTTGTAGTTGGAAATGGAGAAAGCTCTCATTCAAGGAGAATATGATTCAGAAATTGCAATACTCAATGTAGAACAACGAAATCTTTCTGGGTTACATGAAAAAGTGAAAAAACTTGAAAGTAATATGGCTGCAAGAAAAGTAGATCAAGATAATAGGCATCAAGCTGCGAGTCAAGCAGTACAAAAGGCATCTGCTATTGTGGCTAAGTAAGTACAAAAAATACAATGTAATTAATTTTTTTGATCATTTTTATATTTATTCGATATTACTAGGATTGAAAAGGCTTTTGCCAAACATGATGCTACACTTGAAGAACTAAGAAACGCTCAAGAAATTTTAGAAATGGAGCGAAAAGCTTTTGAAGATATGGAATTCCAAGATTTGGAAGAGGAAGCTGATTGGTAAGAAATAATTGAACTCTATATTTTTATAAAGTATGATTTATATTAATATTTTTATTATTTTAGGTTGTCATATAGAGAGGAACTACAACAAGACATTATGTCTCTTTCACAAAAAATTGATACACAAAAGTCTAGAATATTAAACCTAAAATTTGAGACAAGCAACAGCTTAAACTCTGCCGTTGAGGAGACAAAATCTTTACAGTGTGAATATGTTGAGATGTTAAATGAAATAGAAAAACTCACTTGTCACTTACAAAGAATTGAATCTGATATCAAAAATACAGTTCTTGAAATTGGAAATAATAATATTGATGATGTGGAAAAAAGAAATTCCAGCATCGAAGAGAGAAGATCTAGAATCAAATCTGGAGACTTTTCACCACCAAGTTCAGATAATGAAGAGCTAAATAACCTTGAACTCTTTGAAACCAGAAAAAAGAGTCTCAATGAAAAGCTCAATTCAATTGATCAAATGTCTAGAAGTATGATTGTTGATTTAGGTGACAAACGGTCAATAGATGATTTACTAACACCAGATGAAACACATAATAAAATTAAAGATGAAATTATCTTTTCATCTGAGAACTATTCGGAAAACATTGAATCCAATTACAACTCTAAAGAAACCTCACCGGAAAAAGATGATTCAGAAAATATTTCAGAAGCAAAAATGAAGAAGGGATTTTGGGAGAGAAATTTTGATTCGTTGAGTCGATTAAAAGGAAAGGACAAAAAGAATAAAAATAAAACACCCGACATAATGTCTCAAAGTTTAAATGAAAATATGTTTTTCAATAATGAAAAGATAGAATCAGATTTTGATTCATTTGAAAAATTCAATAGTTTACGTAACTCTAAAAAAAACAAATCTAAAAATAAAAATAATGATGAAAATTCTACAACCGAAACAAAATCGAAATTAAGCATTAGCAGTCTCGGAAAAATTATTCGAAAAGACTCGATTGGAAAGAAATCTAAAGAGGAAAAAATAAATCAAATTCCAAACAATGTTAATGAAAATAAAGAAAATATAGATGCTAATATGTCATTCGATACACCTGCTAAAATATCAGAAACACCACCTGATATTGTGGATTCTAAATCTACCAAATGCCATAGATATGTTAAGAATGCTAAAACTAATGGATCTGAGAATAAATATTTGAGTAAATGTACAAAGGTATCTCAACAACCCATATCAATTGCACCTGAGAGTGACCTCACAGAAGACAAAGATCAAGAAAATAATGATGATGACAACATAAGATACAGTTTTGCTGACAGCTTGGAAGAAGAGGTATGTTTCATATATATTTTTATGTTATTCAACGATACTAATTCTCAATCTTAAACAGGTTAGAATAATTGATCCAGTGTCTGGTAACACTATTAAACTATGTGCTGTAAATAAAATTCAAAATGGAGAAAAAACTGTATTTAGAAAAAGTGCTGGCGATGAACATCTTTTGAGTCCGGAATCAGCGGAAAGGTCATTGATGGATCAGACAAAAATACCGTCTCAAGATGATATTGATCGCATATCAAAAGTCACTCTTGACGCACCTCTATTATCGCAGAGTGAAGATATGAATTCTCTCGGCAGAAGAACGATTGATAATCTGAGAGAAATTGAGAGGCATCGTGTTGCAATGTTAGAACAAAAAGGTACGTATATCACATTAAAATAATGTTTTCTTTTTCTTAAATCAAAATTGTATTTAAAATTAAGGTTGCCAAGTGATGGAAAATGAAAGAGAAAAAATACAAGAACTGAAGAAACGTATCCAAAATGAAACAAAACTCAAATGGGAAGAAGAACAGATGAAGTCAGCCCAAAAGTCAAAATCGGACGAATGTGAAGAAAAAAGAAGCATCGATGAAGTAGATGTGCAGAGAGAGACAAACAATAAAAACAATGCCGATGATAGTCAATATTCATCAATAAATAACAGCAGCAGTGCCAATGAAGAATCCATCTTTGATAATATGAAGTGAGTAGTATGTGACAATTACGATAAAGTGAAATATGATAAGCCAGGGCTTGTCCAACTATCTCTACTGATTATAATTCTGTGTGTGTCAGCATTTAACTGTTATTTGTATAATATGGTCGCAGATGTGTGTCAACTTATTACACTTGACACTTCAATATTGTTTATCATTCACTGAACACATTATCCAACTCAACTCTGATAATTGTTACATTTACAAATGGATTCTCATTTCTCTTTATGCTCATGGTCTTGAATAATTGTCTTTTTTTTGACAGTTCGGTTTTGTTTGTATTTTAATATTATAATTTATTTACAGCACCAGCGGATTAACTGATTCTATTCAAGATGTGACATTGCCAGAGAAGGTACACAAAAAATATATATTCACTAATATTATTAATAGAGTATCATCAATTTTATCATGCAGACTGTCCCACTCACTCGGCAGCTGTTTTAGTTTTCAAGCATATTTTTAGATTTACATTCAAACTAAAATATTCTTTACACATCCAGCACTTCTAATTTCAACTTCTCTTTATTGCAACTTTCTTTAAAATCATGTCTATTTGGTTCACTTTTGCACAAAGACAACTTGTTTCTCTCAAAAGAACCAAGTCTCTTCCAAAAGTTAGTTAGTTAATATTTCTTTTTATATATATATACTTCATTTTATATATTGTTTAAATTAACTTTGTGTATTGTTTTGCAGCTAAGACACTCACAGACTGACTCCAACAATTCATCTGCTTTCATTGAAGATGATTCAAACCAAAAAGACGGATATAGTAACTCAATGTCTTATTACAGTAGACCATTATCGGAAATATCGGATATGAGCAGTGAAAATGGTAATTTACATAACAAAATTTCTAATTTTTATCATAGTATTTAAAATATTCATATTGGTATTTAATTACAGCATCAGCATTCGGTAGTTCTCTCGAATGTGGACGACGGCCTAAAAAATCTACCGGCAATTTACGGATCCGCGAAGACACTCAACGCCCATTGACAAGATATCTTCCCATTCATCAGGAGGACCTCGATCTCCGAAGGCACATTGATACTGCAGGTACGCATTAAATATTATCCATAATACAAATAGAAAACCAATTTTATAAATATTTTTAATATTTTCAAGGTCATCAAGTAGATTTATGTCCACATATTATAATCGATTCCACATCCTGTCGGGGTTATTTACACAAACTTGGTGCTAAATTCCATGGTTGGTCGAAGAGGTATGTTAAATTTTGTTTTATAAATAATAAGATCACCAAAAAATGTAAACTACTCAAACATAGAAAATGCTTTCAAATTTAATTTACATATAATTTTTAGTTTAACATCAATTTTCTTTTGGTTACTTATTATACATGTAGTTTTTAACTTCAGTGGTAATTAACATGTGTCCAATCAATTAAAAATAGTAATCCCTTCAGACACTGAAAATGTCAGGATTTTTCATTAGAAATTTCCGTTAATTTGTAAAAGTAAATGTCAGGAATTAAGAAAAAAATTGCCCATAGTGTTACATTTTCATTTTATAATTGATTACTGTAATAATGTTAATAAATTTATCATAATACAAGCTCTTAGCGTAATTTCTCTGCGTTTTTCTTTCGTAAAGCACACATTTTTTTATAATCGGATTAAACATGGGACTAATAGAGAACAGTAAAATTTCTATGTGGCCACTCGCACAAAAAAAAATTACACTAAATTTAAAAAGTAGATTCTTACTGAGGAGTCTTTACAATAAATATAGTTAATATACATATATAAAAAATTCACATCAAAATGGAGTCTTACAATTGTTTTTATTTTTTAGATGGTTTGCATTCGATAGGTCATCAAAAACATTCATATACTATTCAGACAAAAATGAGAAAAAACCTAGAGGTGGAGCATACTTCCAGGTAAGAAAACTTTTATAATCAATTTGGAGAAGTTCTATGGCTTCATTAATATTATAAGGAAACAAAACCCCCGTCTGCTTAATATTCTTTATGGAACTGTCAACATGTGACATATTAAAATTCAACACAAGTTCCTTTTTAAAGACAATCAAAATCTATTAATACTGTCTCTTAAAAATAGACGCAAGTTTAAATTCCTCTCTATTAAAATCTCTATAATATTTATGTGATTGAATTATAACATTGATATTATTAAGCTTAAGAACCATTATTATTATTCGACTCAATTTATTTTACTGATGTGTTTCATTATTCATGCAGGTTATCGAAGAAGTTTATATGGACCACTTAAATGTCTCCAAATCACCAAACCCCCAAACAACATTTGTAATAAAGACAAGGCAGCGGAAGTACTACCTGATGGCTCCGTCAGGACAAGCAGCTCGCATCTGGATTGATGTGATATTTACCGGAGCACAGGGATACACGGAATACATGCAATAAGGACATTGACAATAAAAATAATGTATTCTATGTTAAAATTTTGGACTGTTTATATTTTTATAAATGTACACACGTAAGAAGCAGCTGTAAATCTTTAAATATGGAGACTAAACTCGTGCCTTTTACTCGATTAACTTAATTAATATTATATAATCATATTGAATAGTTTGTCAAATAGTCATCATTAAATTGGTTAAGGCTTCATTATTCCAAAGATAATGTAAGTGCATTTATCATCAGTTTGGTGTGTATTTATTGATTCATTTGGTGCAGCTTTTATGCTTTTCGGTTGTGTATGTGACTTTTGAATGAATGTGATGAGAAATAATATTTTATTACAATGGGAATAAAATCATGTATTGTCTCTTTTCAATGAATGTGTTTTATAAAATGTTGACTATTGTAAAATCTTATTTTGGACGGGACCACAGAATGTTTCGAATAATTCATTAATATTTTTGTCACAAAACAATGTTTCAAATGAAAATTAATATATTTTGTATTGTCAACTAAATCATACTGCCTATTTTTGTTACATTGTAAAAATAAGTATTACTAATTATAATAATTGTATCACAGATCGTTAAGAAAATAATGCTACCTCGTTTTGAAATATTTTAAAAACTTTTCTCTGAAGAAAAAATGCGTGTCAACAATTTCTATGTACTTTTTTTTATATTTTACTCGTTGACTTCTTAACCACAAACCTAATTTACCATTAATGATTAAGATAGATCTTAGGTACTATACCAAAATAATTATTATTAATCATTTATATATACATTATTATATATATAAGTACATATGTACTATTGTAGATCACAAACAGTATGAACTAACTTGTGTTGGTATTTACTTATAATAAATCCTAGTATATAATATACACACAATTTTCAAAGTAAATCTTGTCTTTCTATTTAATACTCATTCTTCATCTTGGACTTGCAGGGGAAAATAAAAGGTCAGTTTTAAGTAAAAATATTATATTATTTTTGTCCAATATTGTACTTGTAATTAATATTGCTTCAGTTGTCGCAATTGCCTTCTGTGATCATACGGAACTCTGTTTAAAATAAAATATATTATTGAAAGACATATCTTAAACAATACATAATTGTTTTAAATCATAAATGGCAATTTTTATTAAGTGACCTGATCTTCCAGATGGGAGATTTATTTAAAGATAAGGCATATAGAATAATAATTATTGAGATGACATTAAAACATTTGTATTTTACTTACTTTACAGTAAAACATCATGAATTAAATAATAAAAACACAATCATGGGCGCCGGCAGAAAATTTTCTAGGGGGTGATAAAATAATATATCACAGCAATTTGTCTAATTTTTTTCAATTAATCAATCAATTGAGCCCCCTTGCTCAAGCGCCCATGAGTGCAAACTATATTTAAAATAAAAAACAATGTCACTCTTGCATCTTCACGATTATTGTTCTTATCAACTCAACTAATTGACTGGAAAACTCCTTACTAAATACCTTGAACTATTTATTATCAACGGTACCAGCCAAACCCATAATATATGTATTTTATAAGGCATTGAATTAGACAAATACTTATTAATCAATGGCCATTACAAAAGCCAGACATAATTTGAAACAACCAGATATTTTTCATAAATTGTGGAATTCCACCATTAACACTATCAACAATTTTTCATATTACTTACTCTCATTATTTGCGCAGTTATTTGCATTCAAACTGCATTGATTGGGGAATGTTCGTTTGTTTCCTTCTGAATTTTGTGCACATACAGGGTTGTAAAGGAACGGGCACACTTGAGGACAATCTTCAGCATTGGGTTTGATTGATGACTGTTCATTATCTGGCCTTGGAAGTGCGGCCACTGCTACGAAAACTGTATAAAAATAATACACTATTCAGTAAATATCAAAACAACACAACTTATCAGAATGAACTTAGCAATGATCCGCATACAATTATGCAACCATATATCTCAGAAATAATAAATATTAAACGATACAAATTATCACATTATACAAATTAAAGTTTGTCAGTATTAACCTTTCGCATGATATGAATGTTTTTTTTGTGACCCAGCTTCTGATTTCTTACAAAATAATAAAAAAAAAAATGATATTTAGGTACAAATCAAATTAGACTAATTTGGGTTAACTAAAATGTTCAGATACTCACGGAATGCCAACGCGAAGAAAAATTTCATTGTAAATTGTTCGATGATCACCAACTCAATATCAGATAACACCGAACCTCACTGTATTTATATGCTTTATAAGCGGTGACCATGATTTTTTTAAATTAGTGAAACCAATCAGAACACATACAAATATTATATTAAAATGTATTTCAAAACAATTCCTGAAAAGTGAATTACATATCTCCACAGAAATTTTTATTATTATTGATATTATATTACATATAAACTCATTGCATATCTCAATACACCAATCACCTTTTGGTTTTAATCAGAATTGGTGTATCGAGACAATTATTTTTTTCTGATTACATTATGCGATCATATTATTATATTAATTTTTATTTCAAAGTAACGATTTTTTTACTATTGTATTTAAGATGCGTAAAGGTATTTTATGAGATTATGAATTTTAATTTGTCACTTCTATATCTAAAAAATAAAACAGCGTGGAACGACAAATGAACCTACAACAATATGACAAAATATCAAAAGTGAATATTAATTTCCTTGAGCTAATAAATGATATTTCATTAATTATCACAATCGTTACTAGTTTTTTTAATTAAGTGATAATCATTATTACTTAAGACATGGTCACCCGATTGGTATGGAAATTAGATACCTCAACACATCGAATTTTATCTATAATATATTCTTTCATCAAACAACCAAAATAAACAAATCAATATTATGTACCTAAAATGCAAAAATCTCCTTTGAATCGTTTGAAATTATTGTTATTCGATAAGGTTTTGGTTATTTATGACGGGCTCCTTTGGGTTTATTGATAATTTAAATTCATGTCTCGGTGAGTTTAAAAAAACACAACAAACAGGAAAAATAATTAATCGACATTGATATTAAAATGTTCCTATGTACTTCTAACTACATTAATTTCTTAAAATACATACAACAGATTATAAAAGGATTTTACAACTTCACGTTGTTGCCCAATGGTATTTTTCTCATCTGTCTAAATTTAAAAATAATAATTTACTCAAGTAATTAGGTGCAAGATCATCTCAAAGACAAGCGTGTTTTTGTGAGTATTGGTGTAAATGTTTACCCTTTTAAGATGGTAAATATTCGAAATTATTATGAAATATCAATATTTTGAGTCGACAGACTATTTATATACCAGGTTTTTCAACATTTTGTTGTAAAAATAATAATTTAACATAAATAATAAAAATAATACATATAGATTTGAGATCTTTGTTTTTTTTTAATACATATATATGGAAATAATATTCTTAATCACGTGGTACAAATTCACTTTTGCCATTTTTCTCAAATAAATACACATATTTTTTTTCCTTGACGCAAATATATAAATATACTATTGCATTATATCCATCGATATTTGTTAGTAATACACACACACACACACACAAGGTTAAACAAATTAATATAAACATAAATTCATTGTTTACCATTATAGTTCATTACTCCAAAATAATCTACTTCATTCTCATCAAAATTCATCTACCAGGAATCACTGTCGCATTATGTAGTTGACCTGGGAAACCAACCTCACTAATTATACTCGATAACAAGGAGCCTCATAGATATTTTTAATATTCAAAATGTCACATAAACAATCATTATAGAATAAAGAAGTACAAATACTGATGGGATTTAATCTGGTTGTAAAATGTAATTCAATTGTTTTAAATTTAGAAAAACAATTACGTATTTTGAAAAATATATATTATTATTATCCATTGGGATGATGAATTGTATTGAATCTTAGAAACCACCTCCAGAACATAAGGTTTCAGAGGTTTGGCAATGTGAGACACATGCTGAAATGCTTGCAAAGCCATAAGAGCCTTCATGGGCGTAGATAAATTTAATAAATAATTTGGCAGAGACGACTCAGTAAGCTTAATTTATATGGTAAATATGTGAAAGATGCAAAAAAGGAATGATATAGACGATTCTTCAAACCAAATCTGATGGACTTCACAAGTCATTTTAAATAATTCAGCACATTTTATAGATTCAAATATTTTATTATAAAAATCACAAATATTAATCATAATAAATTACATAAAAAAATGACAAGTAGTATATTATCATAAAACTTTTACATTTAAAAATTACGTTTTTTAGCTTCGTCAGCCTTAATATAAAAATTACCATAATGGACACTTATTAAGCTAATTCTAATGGTTACAAATTTACATTGGCATGAAAATAATAAAATGCCCCTTACGACTAAAAACTAATATTGTAATGCTAAAGTATAATAATTATATAAACTAAAAACTGAAAATACTGTTGGCAAATTAACAACATACATGTGTAATTTGCTTAAAATGGTTATTAGCTAAGCCGAAAAGAATGACTAGACTTTATAAAACAAAAGGAATCGAAATATTTTGGTATTTGTTTATACAAAAGAATATTATAAATTGTATAGAATTGATATTCACATACAAATATATCTTATAATTAGTAAATGCAATCTGGTACATGTTTGACAAAAATGTACAAATTGTTTTTTAAACCTAAGCGAGATTAATTAATAATATACATTATATCGTTTACAGTCCCTTAGTTGGGCTTTAATCACAGCTAACTTTCATCGTGGCGACGCGGAGCCATGATTTGAAATAAAAATAGTCCATAAGTTGATAATACGGTCGCCGATAAATATTCTATTGGTCAATATCAAATAGAGTAATTGACGACACATGTTCTGATTAAATTACGCAATTATTACTAACTTTAAAAATATTCAGTCAAAATATTGAAGACTCATATTGTTCACTTTGGGTCGAGGTTTGAAATTGGAAATACAAAGATATGTGATGTTGTAGAAATCAATAAAAAAAAATAAGGAGCAATTCTATAAATTAAATCATGAGCCAAATTTAATCGAGGACTTTTCTCATTGCAATCTCTATTTATTATTCAAGGTGTTATTCACCAAGCAGTCCATTTGACGACTGACCTCTGTGAATGTGGGTCTTGTGTTTGGTGACGCATCCCAACATTTCTCCTACAATTAAATTTTAGGTTAAAAATAAATTCATATGAATTTGCATTTTCATATTTACCAATAAATCAATCAGTGGTTCAGGCATATCTGCATGAACTTGCCATTTTAGTGTGTTATTCTTCAACTGCGACAATACGGTATTATCATTCAATTTGATAAATGGGAATTCCCCTTTGTGGAAAATCTACAATAAAAATGATAATTATTATTTGGTAAATATTCTAAACAAAAAACAATTTTTATATACAAACCTCCCAAACGGTGGCGGCAAACATATAAATATCAGATTTACTCGAATAATCACCATCATAGACGCATTCATATGGAAGCCACCTCAACGGTATCACCTTGAAAAGTATGTTTTTATAATTAATCTGATTTTATCGAATATTAATCATTAAGGTTATATTTTATACCTGATTAATATGCTTGCAATATTCTCGACTGTACGTATCTTTTGTGAGCGAAAGCATTCCTACTTTTATTGATAGTTTTGATGTAATGATACAGTTCCTTGTTGCCAAGTCCCTAATAAAAATTATTACTACATATTAGAATTTTTATAAGAATTTTCAAACTACAATCCGTTTATTATTTCTCTGCAGTGCGTTACAGAGAAACAGTATACTAATATATAATTGAAAAACATACTTATGAACCAATCTATTGTCCGCTATGTGTTCCATGGCACTGCTTAGTTGATGTACTAAAGACAATTTCTGAGCTAGTGTGAGAGGCTCTGTGCCGGCAGGTTCACTATCGGAATTGGTAGTGGACGATTTCTCTAACTCTCTATGTCGAAGAACCTCTTCTGGAGTCCGAGTCGCAAGTAAAAATTGTTTGAGATCACCCTGTAACCCAACCTCCTAAGATAAAATATTTCTAGCATTCAAATATTTCAATGAGAGGAAAGAATACTTACCCAATCAGAATATTCAAAGACCAACATGTGTGGTTCTTGTTCGTTGGAAAGGCCCAAGAAGTTTGCAATATTGGTGTGATTCAAACGAGAGAACATATCGAGCTGTCTCTTAAACTCCAATAATTGTTGCTCATCTTTTGTATTCGTTAAAGATTTTAACATGACACGAGATGTTCGCCCGCTGAGCCTTTTATTGATCATCATACCGTCATCCGGATCAAGGTGCCACGTGGCTATAAAAACATCTCCAAACTCGCCTCGACCTATTTAAAAAATCTTTGATCAAAAAGTATCGATACAAATAATACAAATCATATTCAATTTGTATCAAACCTATTTGCGTCATGTTACTCAGTTGACTTCGTTGGAATGTAAGTTTATCATTTGCAGAATACACAGTAGATTTCTTAGAATTCTCAGAATTATCACTTAAACGAGGCGTTGCACCTCGTAAAGCTCCATTGTGTGTTCCATTCTGTATTATTTTAGGCTTTTCAATATGCTCACATTCTTGATCGGATTCATTATGATCGATGAGTTTTTCATCTGGATCATCTTTTTCTTTAAGTTCTACATCTCCATTTTCCAACTTCTCTATTTCTAATTAGCACAAAAAGTTAATTACAATATATTCATATACATTATGCATTGCAGACTTACCTGTGTTGCTTGCTAATTTTCTTCTTCTACGAGCGCGACACCACAACATAAGACCGATTACAAGCAAAATATAAGCTCCAACAACACTCATTGTGATAAATATTGCTTTGCTTATAACACCTTCTTCATTTGGACCACCAATTTCTAAATTTTCCAATTAATTAATTACAAAAAGCACAAATGAAGTCAACACAAAGAAATGCCGATAATCTGATAAATATTTTAAAATCACCTTAAAACTCAGATTGTCAGAGTATAGTGTATTTATATTTCATACCTGATGAATGAACAACCAGAATAACCTCTTCTCTTTTCAACCCACCAGAATTGCCAGCGGTGCATCCGTAATGATCACTGTCTTCAAACTTTGCCCATTTTATATACAAAGTCCCATTTTCCATCAAAAATAACCTAAAAATCAAATGAATATTGTTATTTTATGATAAAAAGTTATGAATATATAATGAACACATTACCTGTCTGTGTCAAATTGATTATTCAAATCTTCATTTATTGAGAAATCTGAAGGGATTGTATTCAAATTACGATCCCATTGAGTTTTTGGTGGAGGATCTCCTTCAGCAATACAATCCAGCCATACTTCTTCACCTTCGTTTACATCGATAATTTGTGATGGTAGCGGTGATATAAATCGAGGTGATACTAAAAAAATTAATAATGAAAATACACAGTTGCAATATGAGTAAAAAATAGTTAACTGTATAAAATTGTCATACCAACAACATCCACAGATATAGATGTGTGAATATTATCTTGAGAGTTAAGTGCTTCACATGTGTAGTTTCCTTTGTGCTCTCTTAGCACTCGGGAAAAATACAAAGTCCCATTTATTGAAGATACGTCATCGGAAGGGGAGAATTGATATTCTTTAACATATTTATAATACACATTTTAATATCTATTAAATAAATGTAATATATTATTACTATGAAAAATCTGATTACCTTATACCATGTAATATTTGGTGATGGATAACCTTGAACTTTACAATGAATTTTCCCAATTGTAAACATTTCTAGCTTCTTGCTGACCGGCGGGGGTGAAAATTTTAACTTTTCTGTAATACATATTTACAATTAAAAAAAATTATATAGTGTATAAATTTTAAAGCAGTTGTTATTTAAATTACCTTTAACTATTAAGGATGCGTGTTTGGACTTGATTATTTCTCCAGAAACCATATGCAACTCACACCAATAAACACCTCTGTCAGATGCACGAATGTGTTCAAATTTAAGAAAATTATATAAGTTGGAAATCTCAATGTGACCTATAATAATTAAAGAGAGATGAATATGACCTCATCAAAAATTATTTGTATAATAAAAATACACACCTTGTTCTCCTTTGATGATTCTACCGTCATCTCTTTTCCATATTAAATCAACAAGCTTCCAGTTGAAAGCATTAGTCCATTTAGATTTTATTTCTTCCTTTATAGATGTCGAATTTGAAGGGGTATTGAGCAAATATTGGGGAAATTCTCGTTCTCCAAGGTGCTTGTCAGTATGAAGAGATTTAGCCACTAAATTTCTATAATAGACATTACCAACAATTGTGTTCCAAAATTTTTGTATGGCATCATATAAATTTTTTGATCGGATATTTTCATATGGACAGGTGAATTGTGCTGTTTCATTTTCTTTCATTATGATATTTGTAGGATTTTGAGTGATTTTCGGCAATTCTATAATTTATAAAAAAAATTTAAGTATTTTATACATAAAATATAAATAAAATCGAATAAGTAATCAAATACTTACGACTGACAGCTATGAATATACTGAACTCTTGACTTCCAGCTTTATTTTCCGCCAAGCAAGTATAAATTCCTTCATGTGAAATTTCGACTGAGTCAATAATCAAAGTGTTATCATCAACTCTGACAGGTCCTGCATCCGAAATCTGTAATATAATGATTCAATCAAATCAGTTGGTTTAACAAATATTTAATTATACTAACTAAGTGATTATTGATATTTTTCCACATCATACGAGGACGTGGATAAGCATCCTTTGGTGCTAAGCAAGTAATTTGTAAAGATTTTCCAATTACTCCGACAAATACACGCCATTCATCCAAAGATGGTTCCAAATCTAAATTTGTCAATGGTCTTAAATCTAAAATATATTATAGAATAAAATATATTATAAACATATATGGTAGATATAATAATAACTCATTTAACAGAAACTTACGTGCAACTTTTAGCTTGGCTGTATATTTTTGAAGTACAGTCTTTTCACTATTTCTATATGCAGCACAGGAATATAAGCCTTCTTCTCTATGAGTGACATTTTTTATTGTAAGTATTTTTGAATTTTGTGTAGATTCAATAGAAATCCTAAAATGTAATTTATTTTATAATAAATAATTTCTTCAGATTACAATTGTGTAAAATTAGTGCATTATTTATACCTTTCACCATTTTCAAGAGGAACATTTACATCATTTTTGTACCATTCAACAGAATCAGCATTTTCATCATATTGACACACAAATTGAGCATCTGCATGAGGAATCTCCGTTAAATCCAGAGGCTTGACAGTCAATTCTGGTATAGAATCATCTGAAATTATGAAACTACATTATTACTGAAAATACATTACATGAATAGCATTCCAAAAAAATACAAATGTGTGTTGAGTATAAAAAAATGGAATGAAAATTCAAGGATTTCGAGTTATAACTGTATATTTTTGGAGTTGGAATATTATAATATAAAATTAAAAATACCTTCTACACGCAGTAAATAATTAGAACCACTTTCTTTGACTTCTTTATCTAAGTGTATACTGCACCTGAAATAATTGAAAAAATAAAGGAATATACAAATGTTGATTTTTTTTAAATAAAAATTACCTATAAACACCATTATCCTTAGGAGAAACGAGTTTTAAATGCAGTCTTTTCTTCTTAATTTCAATTCGTTGGGACTTTGAAGAGAGACGCTCATTATTTCTATAATATACATATATTTATTTAGTACATTTACTTTATTATAAAAAGTAATTATGAAAAAATACCTGAGCCATTGATACTGCATTTCAGCACCACCTACATCCGCCTTACACTCAAGGATAACTTCTGATTCTTTAATAGAATCGCCGTTATGTTTCGACTTTACTCGATGAACAACTGGATTTTCCATCCCTGAAAAATTCATTTCAAATTAATTAATAGAACACCACGGCACATAAACTTTTCAATTTCATACATGATGAAAAAAACGCAATGCGGCGGGGAAAGTTACTAAATTTACGTCGACTAACTCGCATCCGTATTTCAGAATGGGGGGTATTTTTCGACAGTTTATCGTCACAATGGAGACGATAAAAAAAACGTACAACGGCTGCTCGAAAGTTATGCATTCGAAAAATCGAATTTTTATTCGTAAAATGCAAAAACAATGGCGAATCCCGAATTCTGTGGAGAATAGAGCTTTTTTAACCGATAGTTCGACGTCAGTTGGCAGACGAGGAAGCGTTTAAAAAAAATCATGGTTCACACAATGACAAACGATATAAAAGAGTTTTGTTTATCCAACGAAAAATAAATATGAATTGCATTTCTTTTGCCCATAAACAGAATGTAGAAAATAAAGTTCCCTTAATAGAATTCCCACATTTGACCTATGATTCATCGGAGAAGGAAAAAGATATTCAATAACAAATAAGTATTAAACTTAGTAATATCAACCGACTAAGGACTAGTTTATACAATTATAGGTATAATAAGTTTCACAAATAGTAATTCAATTTTGGAAGACGGCGAAAATATATACATTTTATATAATTTTATTAAAATAGCACCTCGTACTATTTGTAAATTATGCTTGTATTGTTTTATAGAAAAAAATCTCAAAGCTTTGACAGTGTAGTACTTTGGCTCATCCAAAAATCATCATTAAAAATATTTTTTCACGAAGAGAGACGATAGGAGTGCATTCCACTTGTGTAAACAGGAGAGTGTAGTCAAGGTCAAAGTGTATGGGGGAGGATCTAGCATGGTTTTGTGGGGGTGGAGGTGGTTGAGTCACGGGGGATGATGGTCGCCGACGGGGGGTTAAAACCTGTCTCCATGACAACGACGATCGTAAAATTTTATAGCGCTACCAACACTTGGGGAAACCTACACACAATGCAACTAAACTCTCACTATTATACTAAACCAACTTTAAATTATAGTCAAACATCGGTTCAGTGAACTTACTATGGAATGACGACTGTTGATCTATGCGGATTTGATTAAATTTAAAAAAAAACCGCACATCAACATAAGGCATGAGTAAAATATGCCATTGATTAAATAGGTAGCCAAATAATGGAAACTAAATGAAATCCGTGATTATTTATTTTGAAAACAAATAAAATCAAACAGTTTTTCAAAGGTGAGTATATTTATTTTACCTAGACTCAATGAATAAAATTCTCGTGGGTTAATGTATGTACACTGTTTTCCAGTTTAAAAAAAAGGTAACATATATTTGATATCAAAATGTCAATATTTAAGATACATATTCACATTTGAATGAAAATAATCAATTTTATTTGAAATCCATTTATTACACTGTCTTCCGAAAAGTCAGAATGACTACTATTAACAATTATGAATCAAATAAATGAATACGAATCAAGGAATATTTCATATACTGCAGATAATTAGTACAGTTATTGTTTTCACTTGAATGTTAAATTATGTGATATAAATAAAAAACCTAAAACCTTATAGGGTGGCCTAAAACTAATTGAGAATATTTTAAAGGAAGTTTGGGTAGAAAAAAATATCGAAATTACATTGTTTGAGTATCGCTTAAACTATTTTATTTCTAATTAATATGATCTGACAGCGGCTTATTAATATTATCCAAAAGTAATATGGTAACTTGTACTTACTAATACTTGAGCCAAATTGTGAAATTGACTAATTAATTTATTAATTTTAAAAAAAAGCAATACTTCATAACAACGTTAAATGTAAACCTTTAAGAAAAATTATATCTTATAGAAGACAGTACTTGAATAATCCTGGAAAATTCCTTGCTAACAAAATAACACATTGCAAGAGTATGGATATTTTTGGGGCATTTCCAGAATAGAAACATAATCGAAGACGTGAACCCGAACAAAGGGGAAAATTTTCTCGGAAGGGATTCATAAATCTAAAATGCCTCACCGGTGTTAAGTGAATCTCCAAGTGTACAAAAAAAAGAAGACTATTGTATTCACCAAATAGAAAAGCCTTATCTGAGACATTTTTCCGATAAATACAAACAACAAACTATACTGCTCTAATAACTTACTTAATTATATTAAATAATAAGTTTATTAATACTTGACATGCAAATGGCAGGTTCGATGTCCTTTTTCGTATACGGGCTTACGAAATTATCACGTATTAAAAATGTTTCTATTCACGCGACTGGTATATAAATAAATTTAATAGAAAAAGATCGATAATTTAAAAATATATACCTAATTAAATTAAGCCAAAACTAGAGGCTCGATATAACACACAGTTGTCAGTTTAATCTATTAATATAAAAGGGACAAATTTATAATCCCATAAATTAATAAATAACGGAACGTTTTTATTTAGTATTGTGTATTTTAGTGAAGGTACAAAATGAAAAGATCAAACACGGTTGACGGTGAGTGCATCTGTTTTGAATCGCAGATGTTAGTTGTAGAAGTCAAACTATAAATCCAGAAGGTGATAGAAAAAACAAATAAATATTTATAGAATGGGAACATTGCATTTACATCGGATAACGAGCACCGGCTATTCCTTTTCACTTCAAAATAAATCACAACCGAACCCGACACCTTTTATAAACAATCGACTCTAAAACATAACAGATTTAAACCTTCTTCATCGTTTATGGCTTAATATTATATTATTGCTTACTTTCAATTTGAGTATCCTAAGATATTATGTTCTAAGGGAATTTTGGGTTATTGTTTGTATGAAATGCAAAAATATATAATAATATACAGGATGGACTTGAAAAAACTGAAAATATTTTGGGGTGGAATATCGCAAATATTAAAAATATTTTAATTAACAATAAAAGTGATTTTTTTTATTGTTAATTAAAAATAATTGCTTCATTCCTAATATTTAACAGACATAATACACAAGCGTCGCTACTGATTACTAACAGAAACAGCTGATTTCAAGATGGTGGCCCAAACTCGATTCCAAAAGGACTAATAATATATTTTTTTAATTTTATTGTTTTCACTTATTTTTGGGATGAGTATCTCAGGTGGTAGGATTACCACCCCTAAAATATTCAATTATAAGTTAGTTTAAATCCACCTTGTATATATTTCACTTTCGAAAATATAAAAATACGCATATAATGTGTCAAATATGCATATTAATAATATACCCAGACTTTTTAATCAGTATTTTTGTAATTGGTGTGTTTTTTCAGTATTATAACTAGATAAGCCATGAAAAATCGATGGTTTTATAAGATTTTAATTTCGCATATAACGTGTCAAATATGTACGGATTTTACTTTAAACATATTAATAATATACCCGGGGTTTTTTATCAGTATTTTTGTGATTGGTGTGTTTTTCCAGTATAACAATTAGACAAACCACGGAATATCGATGGTTTTACAAGATTTTAATGGGTTTTATCGTCATCATCGTAAAGGAATTTACATTAATATTTTTATTACAACCTGTTGATATGATATATAAAGAATTTGAAGAAAATGTGGTGAGATTATCAAATCCCTTTAAATTGACATAAATAGATATAAGACGTTCCTGATAATAAAACTATGTTTTGTAGAGACGAGCGGTACCGATATTGTCAATATGGATAATTATGCGAGGTATATCAGTAATTTGAAGAGAAGAGTGCTCCTGCTGCAGGATATTGAAGTACGTGATGAGAATACTTAAAGCCTTAACTATACACCTGTACTTGTATGAGAATACACCATGTACGACATATTTTAACTCCCTCGCCGATGACGGATATTTGTATACGTATTTCAGTGTAAATTATTTCTGGAGATTATCCAATGAAGGAATCATGTCGTTGTCTTATACAATCAGACCAGTGTTTACTAACAACTCAATATCCACAGGGATATTATTTAAGAACTTCGACGTGCGCATTGACAGCGATTGTATTCGAATATATTTCTTGGACATAATTATCATTCAATGTGTTGTTAGTGAGTTCTGCGAAAAATGTATAATACATTCGTGATTTGACTTGCAACAAGTGAGCCGACAAAGCTTATAAACTATCAAGAATAATACAAGAGTAGACTTATATAATAATATGAATAATAATGAAATAATTGACTTACAAGCAACGTTGATGGACGCTGGAGAACTTGTATAAACAGTCCCTCCTCCTGTATCGGCAACACAAACGAAAGGACCTGTATCCTGAATCCTGTCGGCTCTATTGATTGTCAATTTGGAGCTGGTAGATGAGGTGGTCGTTGAGAATCGACGTGTTGTCGGCTTTATCACTTGGCCTTTAAATAATATAGTTATTAAAATATTAAATTTTCGTTAAATTCGTAACATTTACCATTGAATGTCCAGTGTATGGTGGCGGGGCGGATTGTCTCACATGTAAGATTTGTGGGATAACCCTGGATTACATATGGAATAGCGTGGCTAACTGGATTGCGGATAAAGAATTCCTCTTGTTCTGCTGCTGCTATCACCAGATTCAACATCAACAGGCGAATGACTGAAAACAACAAACACGTTTAAAATGTTATGTGCAACCATAAGCAGGTTAATCTGCGCGTGACTGAAAGGGTCTTTTTATCGTGCCGACTGCAGACATCGTAAAAATATCAATCAAAATGGGAGCACTTGGAAACCATAAAAGTGCATCACGTTTTATAATATTATTAAGCAATATCAAGATATACTAAACTCGCTGATGCTGGGAAATTTAATAACCCACTACACTTTTAATGTTAGGACATTCGCAAATCGTAAAACAGGGGCGATCTTTAATGCCACATAACCTTAAGGTATTAAATGAGCGTGTTTTGAAAAATATACATAAAAATGTCATTAAAACCCGAGGGAATTTTGTCTTCAAAAGAACAATGAGCTACGCAAAAATAATATTTCAAAAAATATATTAAGTATTTTCCGGCCATAACCAAAAACGAATTTCAGATTCGGTGTCAGTTTCACCGAAACCGAAACATTCATATAAAGTCATATTTTTATGTAATAATCAATCTAGCTTATTTTTTAAATAATTTAACCAAGTATCTGATATTTGAACTAAGTTGTGTTGTGTCACACTTAAGGAGTTGATTTGAAATAAATAATGGATAATCCTGAAATCCCAACATTAACTGTTTATGTTTTTTTTAGAGTTTACTAGTAAGAAACACACAATTTAATTTTATAAATATGTAAATATACCTATTTGTTACTTGAGAATAAATTCGTTCCTCCTTTTTCCTATATAATATATACTAACTATACTATAATTCACATCAAATCAACTTTATAAAAATAAATAAATTATATATAAATTATATATATAAAAACGAAAAAATTTATAAAAATAAATATGGATTATTATATTTATATATTACCTAATATTTATATCTTATATTTACGAATAACATAATACAAAACTAAATTCCTTCTTTTTACTATGAAGGCGGAAAAACCCCTTCCGAATTCAATATCGGTTTCGGCTTTAGTTTTGACCATATGGCAGCCGAAACCAAAAGGTCTTAGACTATTTTTTTTAAATAAATGATATACATATACGTATTAATCCAGATATTATACAAATTTATGAGTATGAATTTGATAGTTAAATCAAGGATGCAAAAATTAAACTTCATACATTTTTAATATAATAATTAAAGTTGTTGTGAAGGACGGGTATAAAGTGGCGCTCGTAAAACAGACGCTTCCCACTTCTCTATTCTTATCTGACATACAATGGAACCTACTATTTTTACTACATATTTATATATTACATAAGAATATGTATACCACAAGTAGAAATGGTAAAAAATGGTCAAAACAAAGCCAAGATAACTGAAAACACGTTGTATTTAATAAATATCCTTCGTTTACGATGAGGGACAGGTAATTTATAGGTGTATCGGAAAATTATCATTTCATAATATAACAAGTCTCTTAAAATATTTCATAAATTGGTAGATTTGAATAAAATATGTCGACATGTTGTGAAAACGTGATTAAAGAATAGTTATTTTTATTATTATAAGATGTGAAACAGTGTACTATAATTATATAATTGATACTCTATCTCTTTTAAATTATTCTTACCGATTACAATTCCACAATGTATAAAATAAATACACTATCGCGATTTTATGCCATACAAAAGAATTATAGCAAGTTTGTTTCTTAAATCCGTTTTCAAGTAGGGTCTAAAATGCGGAGACGTTGTACTAATTTTGGATTTTAATATTTTTTTATATATTTTTTGTACAACATTATATACGCTTTATATTTATGCCGATGCTTCAGTTGCGTCGATGCACTTCATGAAAGTGGGTACTAAATATGTAAAAAGGAAATGGCCGTCTTTTAAAAGCCCAGTAAATGTTCCGTGCAGTACACTCGTCAATTTTTCCTAATAAACACAGCTAAAAGTTTCTCAATTTAATATATTAATAATAATTAAATTATTCTCAATTTTAGCTATATATACAAAATACATTTTGTATTAAAATGTTAAAAGAAACTATTAGACGATCAAAGGTGTGTTTAGTTGGGTTTCTTTTATTTGGTAAATATTTAACGTAACGTAGCAAGCAGAATAAACAAATTCCGAAAGATATAAAGAAAAATGCATAGGAATGCTCGATTTCAAGAATCGTAGGTATAATTTAATCATCGTCAAAAGAGTGTATACCTACAAAAAACATGAGTCATCGGTGTGTGGAATACAAACGAATGTATGCATAAAAGTACGGCTTCAGAAGACAATGGCCGACTCTGTTGTTCGACAAATGCCGGGAGAAGCTTTAAATTATTAAGGATAGCTCAAAGACTCTGAGCCAAAAACAAAAAAATAACTGTACGTTATGTTTTATTAGATTAAACAGTCGGGAGACGCAAATAATTGGTATATTCACCCCTAATGGAGGGTCACTTATCGTGGTGACGAATATATATTGCGGCGCCAAAGCACATAAATTTTCTACTGTCTCAGATTTAAAACTTTGTGTGAGTCGACAATTAACTAGTGATTTGTGCTCAGACAACTAACACCCATCACATTATCGATAACCATACCTCGCCTAAGTGGGTGCAATAACCCGTTTCACATATTGGGCACTGCATTGGGAAAAAATTTGATCAACACTATTATTTTATTAGAATTTTCAGATATAAGTAGAGCAAACTAATAACTAAGCCTCGCCCGAGAGGGTGAAAAAACTGATTTTCAATTGTTCACAATTGTAGAGCACTGCGCGGCTAACATTTTTATTATATGGTATGTATAATATTATTCTCTTTAAATTTTCAGATATTGACAGAACAATCTTATAGCATAATACGTGTAGATGTATATCATGTAATGTTTTATGTATCAGTTGATATAAAATAATACAATAATAAAGCAATATTATAAAGGAAACCGTTGCAGAGCTTGTATACGTCAAAATACTTCATCACACCCACTTGGACTAAGTTTAATATTATAGAAGTATTATTTATCTCATTCAACATTCTAATGTCTCCCTTACCTACACTTAAATATTGGTGTAAATGTATACATTAGAGATTTGATAATTCACCACTGCTAATCCGAATAGCTTTATAATCTGAACCAATCCTTATCACAGAGTAACCAGAGATTTTTATTCTTAAATAGATTAGAATGGACAGATGAAATATATATTTCAACTCTAGCGTAAATTAAAGAATAAAGCATTTTCAATTATGGTAATATTAAGTATTTAAAATAGTATGATCAATGAATTGTATGTAACATAATATTTTAATAAGATTTGAGGTTTTATTTAAAAATGCCTTTCTACATATATCCGAACCCTTCATGCATCCTTACCTGTAAAATTATCTTTACCCATACATAGTATATTATATACATATACTGTATTGGGTAAATATTAAAGTATTAAAATACAATAATACAATTATCAAATAAAGCTGATCCAATGCAATGCACAAATACCATATAATCGGACTGTGCGCGTACTTTGGCGAGGTATTTCGACACGAAACAGTCTTTGAATGGTATTGTATGCTTTGGGAGGAATTATTTTTTTATTTATATGATCGAAATATGACAGAAGGACATGTGCGAGCCAAGTTCGGAGACAGGAAAACAAGACGAAGAACACATTGCCAGTCGGTCCATCTATTTTTACATCAAAGGTAACTGAGTTTACTTGTATGCATATTAGAGAGAAGAAGCTCCTAAAGTGGATGCACCGATAAACAACAGGCATTTCACTTTTTAACCATAAAAGAGTTGAAATTCTACTGTAATCACATAAAACTCCAACTAGGTAAATATATTTTTATATTCCCTGTGTATCAATATAATAACATTCATATTTAGAGAGAAATCCGCTATCCACTAATTAAATCTTAATCATCTCGAAGGAAATTATCATGTCTTAGACTTCTTGGCATAATATAAAAGTTTTTCGAAGGGAAAGGCGATTATCTTACAATTTAAATGCATCTTTAAAAGTTAACAGTCTGGGGAATGCACTCCTAGAATGTAATTATTTAAAACTTCTAAAAGGGACATTTTATCTCACTTTCTGTGACAAGGGGGCATTTATGTATAATATCACTGTACATATGTTATATGAATCATTCACGAATGCATATTTCGTACTAAAATCAATACATTTAGGGAATGTTCCGAAACTGAAATTTATATTTAGTTTATCCAGAAATTTATTTATTTACGCCCCGAGGAGCTTTTATTTTAGAGAGGGTTTTTTATACACAACAACGTGTTAATTGTCTGTCGGTGATCTTAACTATTACTAGTTACACAGGTCACCGACTTAATAATCGCTTCAGTATTTACCTTACAATTCAGGAAATCAGAGTAAACTTGGACCAAGAAGATCGATCAATATTTTCTTAATATTATTACCGATCTTTCAGTCGTATTAACTTTAAAAATTCTCGACTTGAGTGGGATCTGAACCCATGAACACAGTATTTGTAGCCACGCTTCTTATCCCCTGAGCTATTAATCTTGGCAGATTTGCCATCAAATTACAAAGCTCCATCGGACCTTGGAGAACAGACAGATTTGTATTTATACGTATATCTAATTTAAAAGTTAAGAGTTGTCGCCGAGCTTTGAATTAACATCAAAGAGCTAGTTATAGTTAGCAAAGCGCATCGCAATATTATGGCACTACTGGGAATATACCCCAAAGATGTATTATTATCTCTACAACTTTGACTATCCTTGAACCAAAACATTTTTAATTAAATACCTCAATCGAACTCACGTACATACATTGTTATAAACTCAGAGACAGAGAGAGTTAGTCTGGCAAGTTACAAGTATAATAACTCCATTATTATATGTACTGGGGTAAACTGTTTTCATATATTTTTTGGAAATATGTTGTCAGGGATGTCGAGAGCTGTTTAATTTTTAAGAAATTTTCGGGGATGAATTTCATTTAACCTGTTTGATCTGAATGGACAGGATGGACCATAAAATATGGTTGCCACTAATATGTGAGGCCAAGCTTTGAAATTAAATCCTATAAAAAAAATATACAACCTCACCTTCAAATATTCTCAATTATTAAAAGTCCACCTACATTAATTATTTTTAGGCATTTAATTTATTCTAAAAATCATTTGCTTATGATATTTATATAAAATAAATAAGTGTACCTACGTTTGTTAATAGACTTATTTATTTGACCTACACGGGATAAATGTGTATATGCGATTCATCCAGAACATCGTTTAAGAGAAGGTTATACGATTGATATATTCCTTAAATAAATAAATTATCATCTGGTTATGATTTCTTAATGACTACTAAAGAGCATGAGTAATTAAAAGTATATCAATTAAAATTATTTAAAAAGTATGCAGTTATTAAAAGAATATTTTGTATTGACTGAAAATTTTGGTAATTATATCTTTACAAGCAATATTCTTTTTTTACTAAAGTTGTCATTATAATCAATCACCAAAACGATAATTACATACATAGTTGAAATTACACATTATGACGATTTTCGAGTTTTTTTTTTAATATTTAGAAAGATGAAAATTTATGAATATGTATTTAATAGTGAATTTGTATTACTGTAGTTTTCGCTATACGTTGTCAAGGATTTCTATGCATCGAAGTTGGTTTCGATTTCAATTTCAAAGAACTGAAAAAAAAATCAAGTACTTCGTGTGTATCTGTGTTTTGGTTTTAATTTTAAAGATTAACATTTATTTCGTGGACCCTTATTTTACGTGTTTAGCAAAAATATACATTCACTAGTAATAATATATTCTCACTGATATTGGATATCTAACATAGAACCGAATCAAAATTATTTAAAAATTGTATAAAAAGTATATTAATAAAAGTGCAATAGCGCCAGCAGTCAATTTACCGATATTTTTTTATTGTTGATTCATTCTTCATTAATTAGCCTGGAGCTACTAAATGGAACCCTTTATTATAAACAAAAGGTTTGTCAGAAAAGGGGGAGCTCTTGTCTGAGAAGGAAGGATCGAGGAGTGAAAGAGAAGAGAGCAGGAGAGCGCATCTGGCGAAGAACCGGTTTTTCGGCGGATCGAATTTGCACTCCATATTGCATTTTTTACGATCGAAAGCGCATCTTTACAATATTAACTAAATAATAATTACAATTCAATCCTGGTATTCTTTTATAACGCAGATACCTATGTATATGTTACGGATATAATAATTGTGCAATTATTTGATCTGATCAGCAAGGATACAATAACAAGATGGATGATTATTATTGAGGATATACTGACCGCAGTTGAATCTGATAGTCATCATGCTGCAGCAGTTACAGTATTACAGGAGCAGCCAGCAGCCAACAGGCAGCAGTCCTCCCCCCAGCAGCACCCTCACTAGACTGACTCCAGACAACGACCGGTTGATGGCTGAGAGGCCGGCCCTGTAAACAAAGCTAGTCTTGCCAGCATCTCGTTGTCTGGGAGCTTTATTATTTCTATGTATTATGATCTGTTGTAAACTGTGTGATGTTGACTATTAAGCAACTGTCAGATAATCATTAAATTCTATTAAATGTATCAATTCAATAAAATACTATATAACATTTCAATAATTTCGCTTCAACCAGATTTCAACGCGACTAATTTCGAATAGATTCATGGCAACACTTCTGGTTCCAAACAAAAGTGACAGTTCTTAAACGTCGGTTCGGTTGAGATTAGTTCTACTATATTTTTGATGGATTTTTCGTGATCTCATTTACTATGTCTCCTTTGAACTTCTTGAAGGTGTTGATTCTTATCCTTAAACCAAATAAATACATACATTTTATACCGATAACGCAATATTTCAGAGCTTCAAATCTAACAAGATAAAATGATTAGGATCAAACTGGAAAAACGTAGCAAACGTGAAAGAGCAGAAAACTGGAGTGAAGAAGAGCGCACTTTACTTCGTTCCCTGGTCAATGAAAGAGCTGATATCATTGATAACAAATGCACTGATACCGCAACTAATATGCTAAAATTACAAGCATGGAAAGAAATATGGGAAAGGTACATTTAATTTTCACAAATGCATTTACAAATTTGGATATTATTTAAACAAAATCTTATCCATTTTAGATTTGTATTAATGAACCCGAGACCTAGAACCGTACAAAAACTAAGAGAACAGTGGAAACGAATGAAAGTATTATCAAGAAATTCAAATAAAAAAAGTATATGATTTATTTTATTTAATCATTTTTACATTTGTGTTTTCATTATGAAATATATTTCTTTTATTTTTTAAGGTATGCAAGACGTTGATGATTCAATGGCACACCAATGCAGCTCCCAAGATATGAATCACTCAGAAAATCTCAATCATCTGCATCTTCAAGATCATGGGAATGGTCATATTGCAAGCAACTCATATACAACTTTGGAAAATGGAACGAATCAATCCATTGGCCAAGCTGAATATAAATGTGTGAAGGATTCTTTAATGGTAAACTTATTACAAGGTCTTTTTTATTATGTAGATAAAAGAAGCACCTTACCTTATTAAACCACCACATAAAGATTTATACCACAACATATTGGCATTATATTGACAAAAGGCTATTTTTCATGTCTATTGTTACAATTCACTTTTATAGCTGAACTTTCCCTTACGCCCAACGCTTCTCTTGTGTATTATATACACCTCCTTTTGCCTCATATTGGATTTTTTTATAACTTTTCATACTAAACATGCTCTTAATATTCTTATTTTTTTATAGAATCAATCAAAAGCTCGCAGTTTAACTACTAGAGTATATCAAACAAAAAATGGAATAGAATATAAAAAATCAATGTTGGAATTGAATAAAATTGTGAAAGAACAAATAACTAATTGTGCCCTTCAAGAACATCAGCTTCGGATGAAACATTTGAGAGAGGAGCACAACTGGAAAATGCATAGGGAAAAAGAAGCCCACGCTTTACATTGTGAGAATGAACGTCTTCGTGCTGAGTTATTACGACTTGATATAGATTTGAGAAAGAAACAGCTGAATGATTATGTAATCTAAAAGTGTACTAAGTTGTAATTAACATTGTATTTTTTTGTGATATTTTTATATTTAACAATTTATAGTAACTACATTATATAAAATTGTACTATAATAAAGTATTCTTAAGTATTAATTTTTTTAGCTTTCTAACTCCTTTTCCTTGTAATTTACTATTCATCTATTGCAATATTTATTAAATTGTGACATTTTAAATAAAATACAGAATTATTATTTATAACAGGTATATTTTTTGAAAAGCATAAAGTACAATCTTTGATCAAAATTTATAATTAATTATAATTTGGAGAATTAATCTATAATGTAAAAAATTATAAATAGTTATACTAGTGAAAAATTTCTAGTGTCCTTCGAAATCGTAAGTGTAATCGTAATTGATATTTGTAGCACCCATACTCATTCTTACTAGTAAAAAATTGACCATTTCACTTTCATATAATATGTATTAGTTTGGTAATGTATCTTTTTAATTAAAATTTTATTCATTTATAACAATTTGGTCATCATTATAAAATTATTCTCCAATAACATCTTCGTATTGTTTTCGGAAACAATCTCCGACAGGGAAAAAGTCCCAACACCTTTGCTGGTACATGTTCCACACAAATGTTTCTTGACCTAAAAGAATGAAAACAGATATATTAACAAAAATATTTGAGAATAACCGATAAATAAGAAAAGAATTTATCATTTACCAGTATATTCAGTATCTGGTTTATTAATTAGATGCATAAGGAAGAACATGTAATTGGCTAAATTATGTTCTCTTTGAACATGTGTATCAAATCCATGCGGTACCTTTAAAAAAATACATAAATATCAATTGTAGGCTTCTACACGTTATACTAATAAAATCATTAAAAATGAAACTCACTTTATCAAAGTAATCTTTCCCTATACCGCATATGAAGCAATTACTCTCCATATCTTCTTTAACAGACTCAAGTTGATCACGAAGCTCACCAAAAGCATCAATGATCAAACCTAAAAAAATATATTTAATGGATGGGTTAGTAATTAATAAAACATACTCTAAAACTATCAACAAACCTTGAATGATGGCAAGAAGAATGACAATAACAAAGAAGAAGAAAGTGATGTCAAATATGATTCGATAGACCTCATAGTCGTCTCCATCAGGATCACCGATTTCATCACCGATACCTCCACCAGCTCTAACTCCTTTGTATAAATGGAATACAAAACACTAAAAAAAACATTCCAACAATTAAAGATTAATATAATTAAACTTAAATTAAAGATCTTAAATACCGTTGCCATGTCATGACATTTTTTATCAACTTCATCATCTTCTTCTGACACATAAAACTTTCTAAAGAAATTAAATGCTATCACGGTGTATATATATACAATAATTGTAAGCAACATCACGGTCAACACCAACTATAATAAAAAAACATATAATTTGAAAAATATAAGTTTAAAGAAGCTTTGTTGCAAAAAAGCCATCACCTGTTTTCCATTATGAGTTACGGATTGCAAAATGGTTCGGAGCGTTTTAAAACCTACTGCGACATCGAGAAGATGGGCAGCAAAGAAGAAGTTGTTGAAATTTCCCATAACAGAAAATGTGAAATACCATAATGAATACAAGAATGAATTATCAGTGATGGTAACGCCAGCTTTCCAGATTTGGTATCTCCAATCAATATTAAGGATACTGCAATCGAAACATTAGATTAGAATAATATTATGAATTAGAGAAGCCAAAAATAATTACAAGTAAATAATTCCACTGCCTTCCTCTTCTTGAGATGAAAATGAGGTTTTTTTCATACCCAATAAGCTAGATATTGAATCGAAATCATATGTTTCAGAATATTTTTGTCGTACTTTTTTCTTCACAAATTTATCCCAATAATTTACAGGGAATGACCTAAGAACAAACACAATAAATTAAAAATTAAATTCCGATCGTCATGAAATCAAAAATCAAATTTATTTTACTTTGCACTAATGACAAGCTTATCCCAATGACTCTTGATATCATCATCTTCAGGTTGTTCAGCGATATAAAGACCATCAAACTCCAAACGTCTCGCTATTTCTTTCTCTCGTTTGAATATAGCTAGAGGTACCTATCGAAGAATATTAATTTTTAATACTTAATATTTTAATTCACTAAGGGCCTGTTTCTTCAAACAATGAGCTATGTAACTTTCGAGTCATTCTTTCTTTTTTGTGCAATCATTTGGATTGTAATGGATTGTAATTAAAATGAAGCTCGAAACTCGGGAGTTCCATAGATGACTGTTGAAGAAATCAACCATATGTAGATACTACCTTCAGATGATAATAAGCTATAAGCATTGCTAATGAACAGAGTGAATGAAGAAATGCTGCCATTCTCATCACATGCTCCATATAGAAGAAGTCTTCATCAACATGGACAAGCTCTATAGGATCTTCTTCTTCACCACTGCCATCTTCTCCACTTCCTCCTGCAAACAAAATTATGTCTTTAATCGAATATCTGGCGAAAAGGATTAATTGATAAATATTTGTACCATCGCCCGAGCCCAATATATTCCCTATCAGTGAGCCTGACCCTGATCCTGAACCCGAGCCTGATCCTGATCCTGAACCATTTAGCATCTCAACTAATGAATCACCACTTCCTTCATCATCATCCTCGCCAAGTGTCGTCACCTTAAATAGTATTTACTCATTATACATTTATTTAAAAAAAACTGATTAAGTGTTTTATATGATTACCTTATAGAAAAGAAGCATGAAATTAATGCAAAAAGCAAGTACCAATGCTAGATATTTCAAATTATAAAAGTTTCTGGCCAGGAAAGAAACTGCTCGGTGTGTGTATTGAGAGAAATCAATTTGAGAAAGAGCTGAAGGTTGAACCACAGTTACCTAAATAAATTTGATAAATTTAAGAAATTGTATTTATATGTACATATTATATTTTTTCACAAACTTTTTTGCTTTCAGCTTCAATTGCTGTCATTGCAGCTTGTTGTGCTTGTTGGGCTTCACTGCGTTCCACTGCTTGCCGTTTTGCCGCTTCTCCTCTGAGAATTATTTAACATCATTTAGTTATTATACCTTTATAGATTTTCTCAGTGAAGAAATTTTAATTACCCTAATAAATCAATCAATGATGGTGGTGGTTCTGTTGGTGTTCCACCTTCACCTTCATGACCTTCACCAGTTTCCTCCATTGAAGTTTCGCCTTCTTCCCCAGAGGAAGTTCCAGAGCCAGCTGGAGATTCGTGGGGTTGAACTTTAATCCTAAAAAATGTAATGTATAGCAAATTTGTATATTAAAAAAATATTATAAATAGATCATACTTTCCCTCATCCTTTGAAATATCTAACCCGAATGCAGAAACTTGCATATTCCCTTCGTCTGGTGCTGGAGGTAATGCAGGAAGATGCTTTGGACCTTAATTGTATTGTATAAAATTAATTTTACGAAAATCAGTTATTTTTTATCATCTTCTCAATTTTAAGTTTTTGACAACTAAAGCAAGAAAAGTCATGCCATAAAGTATCGCAAATCAAGTGTTGTGGTTAAAGCATTTTTTGAAAATGAATATATATCAATTTAGATTTAAAAAGTCATAATTAAATATATTATTGGTTGAATAATTTAACAGTCATAAAACACACCATAAATTTAATTAAAGTAATACAGTGGAAAGCTTCATATTCAAATCAATAATTGTTTAGGTGCCATTCTCTGAACATCGTTGTATTTTTAAATTTAGTGCCAAACATGTTGATTATTCAGTTAATTTGGAAAAAAATGGTAATCGATATTTTAATTTCGCTAAAAAATTGATAGTTAAATTTTTCCATTAAAATATTGTGAGTTTTTGTTACCAAATTTAGTAATTGCCCTGCACTTCCTTGTAAATATTGTATGGTGTGTCTTACTTTGTTTATTCGATCGTATCCTAAACTGACCAAATTTCTCTTCTTCTGTTACTTCTGGTTGTGGTTCTTCTACTTGTGGTCCTCTCATCAACCCGAGAAGAATGCCAAATATGTACCTAAAAAATATAAATTTTTACTATTCTAAATATATCTACAATTATTTCAAACTCACATTTTCCAACTGCATTGTAAGCAGTGAATAAAATACGTATAATAATATATATAGAAATGCGTATTAATTTATTTGAGGGTAATTAAATTTACCTGACGACTTGTGAAATTCCATATCCAAAGTAGTAAAACATGTAAAATATCAACTTGAAGAATCCAACAATAATTTCAACGGGTGACATTTGCTGCAGATCGGCAATACGCTGTTTTATGTTGGATGGAGATAGAGCGGTAAACATAAAATATACTCCATCTTTAAAAGCTTGAACTGTTCTTCTTATGGGGTCCTTCGCAGCTCTATAAGTTTATAAACCACGTAGCGGAAATGTTAAATAGCCATAATTTGATTTCTGTCTCACCTCTCTTCATCTTCTTCACTTATATAACCTGTGTATGATGCTTCTCTATTACGAGGTCCTCCACCTGACTCTTCCTGGGCCATTAATCCTGAAGCGTGGGTCATCTCAAAAATAGCATCTTCGCAAAAGTTTACAAAAGCTTCTAGCTTTTCTTTATCACCGCCTTCAGTTACAATACTATAGAAGAATGCCCTTTTTGATTCCTGAAATTATTTATTTATTTTTAAATACAATACATATAAATATCAGACTGCAATATCGCAACAGCATTACAATACCGCAGTATTAATCGAAAGGGAAAAGAAATAAATACAGAAGAGAGAAAATAAATAATCCATACGCTATATAATAATATACATCACAGTATAACAAAAGAGAAATTAAATTAAATTGGAAAACAGATAGGCACTCTGCAGGAACGAAGGAAGAGACAGAGATGAAACAGGTAATTATAGCCTTTTTGACAGCCCATTCATTTAAAATGTGAACACCGCAGGTCAGACTAAATTTATTTTGTTTAGTTCTGGATAATCCCTAAAGAGTCTATAACCACGCAATCATTTTTTCATTGATAGAATTTACAATATAATATTGTCAAATTTTTATCACAATGTGTTTTGTATAAAAAAATATATACCTTAATCTGAGGTTTTTCCCATTGCTCTATATTCGAATCCTTTATCTCAAAATAGACTCGTTCTATTCGTTTTGCACCTCCCATTATTTCAATACGACCCAAAAACGGCTCAAAGTAATTGAGAACTGAAGCAGCGGTTTCCATAAATCTGGCCAGCCTACAAATAATTAAAAAAAAATGAAAATAACCTATTTTAATAATACGTTTAATTTGGTTAATCTTAATACCTTGGTTCATTTGGCATATGCTCAGACAAGTTTGTGAGAAGTACAGCCAAATTAAAACCAATTTCTTTGGCAGGTTCGTGGAAACGGTCACAAAAAGCGACATAGTCAATTTTTCCATCGTGGTTTGTTTCACAGCAATTCAGCAGGAAATCGATCTCCTCTCTAAACAATAAATAAATTAAGAGAAATATTTTGCGTGGTGTATTTGAATAATATACATATTTAAAAAAAACATACGGAGTGTAGCTTTTTTGTTGTTCCATTTTATCTTTGAAATCTTTTGGCAAAACCCATCCATCATTATTGAGATCGATTTCCATGAAGTTGGGACTGGAGGTCAGGTCTTTGAGTTTCAAAAACATATCAAAATATTTGAGAATAAGTTCCACATTAGAAGCAGACTCCACTAACGTGTCAACCATTTGTTTTCCAATTGTGCCTAAAATAATGCAAAATTTCAAAACCAGTTTCATGGTTTTAAACTATATTATTTATAATAAAAATATACCATTGACAACATTTCCTTCCAACATTGAGAGCATCATGGTGATCATGTCTTTTTGCAAATTTAGAAGTTCTTTTAGTAAATCAACTTGAGATGAATGTTTTGACAATTTGTCTTGCATGTGTGAGAACAAAAATAGAAAACCACCAACCGCATCCCACAATCTAAATAAATTACATCATCCGTAATATTACATTATAATCCTATTAAGTAATAATTGATTACCTTGAATGTGCAAGAGCCTGTTGATTCTGAGTACAAGGTCCTTGGATTACTTCAGTAAGTGTATTGAACACTTGACTAGCAACACCAATAGCTTTAAAGAAATTCGCTTTTCCAGCTGGATCTATCAATTCCTATAATATAACAAAGTTTATATACATTTAAGAATAATGATGAATTTATCATTACCTTGCTAGAATAATGCCAGTAAAAGTCCATGATTGACTCTTGTAATCTCAACAAATAATCTACAGTGCAAATGACAACATTAACAGTAGTTGTATTTCCGGCTTGAGTTCTTAGATAGTTTTGCCATTCTGAAATAATGATTTATTATTTTTCATTCCCAATAGTATTACTATTAGTAATGCTAACCTAAATTGTGTCCTTCACAAGTAAGCTGTATAAATCGAAACAGAGCACATGTAAATTCAGCATCGTGCATATTTTTTTCCCCAGCAGCGCCTTCTAAACCGACACCGAGTCCTTTAAAAATAAAATACATTATTATAATACATTATTTGAACAAATTTCTCTTTAATTTACCTTCGGCTTTGGTATTCCTTTCAAATGCATCCAAATCTAACACTGAGCAAGAGTTCATAAGACCAGCTATGGATGTGAAGAATCCAACATCTTTCTTTTCTTTCAAATGATTGAGCATGCCCTGATTAAAAAAACGGTGATAATATGATTGATATTTTTAATTATTTTACAAATTTATATATTTACCATTTGAATATCAATATTTCCGCCTCTCAAAACACTAATGCCTAGTTCAAGAGTTTTCATAACCATATCGCTAGGCACACCTTTAGATGCTGAAATGTGTAGTAGAACCATTTCAGCCACTCCTCTATTAGCTAAACGTGCTTGGTGGAATAAAAGCTTCTGTTTTTCCATTTCTTGTTCCTAAAATTTGAAAAAAAATCACCTTTAGAATCAAAATCATAAATTTTATTTTATAAAAATTTCCGTTGAATCGTTCGTTACCATTAACTTTTCCATTCTCTTCTTATGCATAGCAGATAAATATTAATTTTATTGTTTAGTTACAGTGTTACGGTTAAATAAAAAATATATAAATCGTTCTTACATGTATGCTGGCACCTCCTTCTTCTTCGCCTTCGCCTCCTTCTTCACCTTCGCCTTCTTCTTCCTCTTCTCCACACGATTTAGCGACGATAAACGCATACGACATGTACAGAGGATCTTCCTAAAAAATACATACAAACAATCAGTATTTATTTATTTTAAATACACACGTATCATTTACTTGAAGTGCCCCAGATCTTTCAGTCATTGCTCCTCGACAGAATGTTGTTACAAGTTGCGTTAATGGATCTGGTTTACTTTCTTCTTCTTCTGCTTCAGCTTTTTTTAATTCAGCATCTTCAAACGATTGCTAGGTATACAAATATACAAAAGATTTAAACGATAACCCAAAATAAAATCATTCAACCATCGAAATGCACTTACCGTTAAATCTTCAATCATAACTTCTTGACCAACATTTTCTTCCTGTAACCACAATTCGTAATACGTTCGGGCAAAAATATTACAGGCTCTATGTCTGAAAATTGATTTAAATCAGTATTATTAAATTTTTAATTAAATATATAGACACATTAAGGGTTTTTTTAGTATTTTTTAATAGTTATATACCTGCTCATTTTATATAAAGGAATTGATCTAAGACAAGCAATTGCTGCACGCTTCCTAGCAGCACATAAAAGCCTCATCCAATTAGAGCTACGTTTACGTGGTTTAGTCGCCTACTCGTAAATTACAAGACATGCCAAAGACATAAGCAAATATTAGTCAAAATGATTATTTAAAGAAAAATATGATTAATCAATTTAACCAAGGGAAAACTTTATTTATAATAACAACACGATTAGTATTTTTGTTAGAATTGGCAAACACAAAATGATAACTTGACTTTAATAAACCTTGTAAGAGCATGAAGAGAAAGTTGACGGAAACAAGCTATTACAGCTCTTTTTCTTTGAATAGATACAACACTTCTGTAAACATTTTTACTTTGCTGTTGTGGATGATCAATCTAATGGTTGAAAATGTAAATAAAATATGAGCAAAATATAGGTAAATAATAAATAATAAATTTTTGGGCTACATCAACTAATGGAAACTAACCATATGCAAACCATAAAGGACTTTACTCATGGCTACAATCCTTTCGACAGTTTCATCTATTTGCTTGGATTTATCTTGAGGTTCATTTGGTGTGGCAGATACTACTTCTTTTTTACTTCCCAGCTTACTGTACAAGTAATGTTGCCAAGACATTTCATCAGCCGGGTCAATTTTATCAGGAAGAGTCAGTTGAGTTTTGGCAAAATCAATTACATCAGTTTCCAATGCTTTCTAAAATATATGACATTCAAAAATATTAATAAACCATCATAAAATAAAACAAAATAAGATCATTTATTATAATCAATTACTTTTAAAAATCTATCCTTGCAGTGCTGAACTAATTCTTGTTCTCTTCCAGCAAACAGATTCAAACCAACAGGTAAAAGTCTCTTCAGACACGCAACCATGAGAGATGCCTGAACTTCTTTGTCCTTGTCTCGTTTTTTGTCCCGATTTTTTTTCTTTTTCTAATAAATAAAATAAGCATGCTTATAGTATTGTTAATTTTTTTTGATAACCGTTTTTTTTACTTTTCCTGCTCCTTGTGGGGCTCCATCTGATACAACTGCTGTTCTTCTAGTTGCTGTTGGCATTATCAATGTCTGGAAAAATAATTAAAATTATAGCAATTTTCATTATTCTTTTTGATGTTTCTTATTTTACCATATTATCAATTTCATTAGCGGAAATGAAATTTTGCTCCTCTTTCAAAAAGTATTGACTTTTTGACCATATATTGAAAATATCCGCAACGTAGTTATAAAGTTCTTCAGCCTCTGAAATAAGAAATAGCCACAATAAATGAATACGTTTTTTTTTCATGTATAAAATTTTAATGTAAATTTTATTTTCAAAATACCTGGAACATTGTTTCTTAACCAATGATTTCTTTGTAAATCCACATACTTTATAAGTAATGGATAAAAAGAATAAATATCGCGTACTAATAGTTGCCAATCTTCTTGTATTTGAGTTTCCACTTGAGATGTATCATCTGTAGATGACTGCCGAGAAAAATAATTATTAATACCTAATCTCTTATCATCCCCATTATTTTAATATTTTACCTTAATGAAACCTCTTAAGCTTTCTTCTTTGTGAATCATGTTTTCTGTTCGTCGCCTGACACGTTCTACAAGAGGCAAAAACGGATCTTTTAATAATTCTTCACTGCTGTTGATGATTATCTGTTGGGTGTAAGCGGCTATTCTGGTCATCCAAGGAGAACTTTCATTTCCAATATTCTTTTTGATGAGTTTTAGAACATTTTTTAACAATTGATTCATATGGTCTGCTGTCACCATTGTGACGTGGTTGCTAAAATTATTTTTATATTAGGTATACAAAATACAGTTAATTAAACGAATAACGAACGATATTATACCCGCCAGAAGGAGTTATATTATCTGGTCCTTGAGCCCACCAAAATGGAAGATAAGAGCACAATAGTGGTAATATCACATCTATAATGTGAGGACTTTCTATGTAAGTTTTCTCTGAATCAACAAATTGATCCACTTCAGATAAAATAGCCTCCAATGTTGGCATAGATGATTCCATTTTTGTCATTATATCTTAAAATATAAACAAGTCATTATTCGAAGTGAAACTTAACAATTGAATTTATCCCGTGTTACCTTGAGCTTCAAGCGAATGATCTGCTATTCTATTTAATAATGAAAACTGATTGTGCTTATTGAGATGAGGTTCCAAAAACGCAACGGGAAATGTAGAACTGAAAGCTCCCAGGCAAGAACCCTAAAAATAAGTATTATCAGTTTTATGTCGAAATTGGTGTCTATTCTTTTAATATATCCTACCAAGGCTGGTTTGTTTCGTTCGATTTCTGTCTTTAAATATTTTCGATCGTGAGTCAATGATGCATCTGTTCCTAGAGTATACAAAGAAGCGAGAATTTTGTACGATGCGACTTGAATTTCATCCACTGAAAAAATTATTTCCAATTAAATACCGAAAAAAATATTATAATTTAAAACTTACATAGAAGATCACTTCCATATTCACAGGCTGCCAAATGATCAAACATAGCCGTTAAAACTGGTAGTATTACGCTATTTACGTAGAACAGTGACGTGCATGTTTTCAGGTGTGTTCCTCTCAAAAGACTGTATTTACCCTGAAAATATGATTCGAAAATTATAAATAGCCTATCAATAAATCAACTACCTTCAACGAATTTAAATTATACTAACATCTTGCAAATTAAAGATAGTATGACCTAAATCATCTGCGGTGTTGTTGAAGAAAGTGAGCATAGATGTTCTGATGAATTCTGGACAATTTTTAACCAGTGATTTAGCATCAATGCCTTTTACCAATACTTGCAAACAACGAACTGATATTCGCACATCAGCTCCGAACGCAGCCAATCTATAATCATAAAAAATAAATAAAATATAAATTAAGATATTGATTATTAAAAAAAAATACAACCTTGATCTCAAAAGACTGGCTAATTTGCAAAACAACGCCGCTACCATTTCTTTTTCTTTCAAACTAGCGGCACCAACATTATTTGTTGCTGTAGCTACAGCTATAAAATAATTTCTATGCGTGGAGAAATATTTTTCCATCAGAGGTAACACTACCTAAAATAAAAATATAAAATGTCTTTTTGTCTTTGATCGATAATTTTTTTTTTTAATTTTACCTTGGAGAAAAATTTGATATCTCTCGTGCTGGTTTTGAAAGATGTTCTTCTACTAAAAGTAGTCGAAGGTTTCAACAATTTCATGTTTATGGTCGCTCTGTCTAAGTACTGAATAAGTTTTTCAAGAAGCGAATATGCAAATCGCAATTCCACAGCAACTCCGACGCCAGCTTGTTCTGTATCTTGTCCTCCTCGAGAAGGCCTTAAAGATAATAAATAAAAACATTACTTATATTATGATTGTAATATATTCAACTCATGTACCTGTGAAGCTTGTATCCTTGATATTGTAAATATTTCAAGAACTCCTGAGATCTTTCACGATCTTTCTTCTTTTCTTTATCGGTTAATAAATCATAAGGTACAAGTTGTGGATGCACTCCTCCTATTACCAAATAATTCATTGAATAAATTTCATACACTTCACATATTGTTTTAAATAAAATTTAACCTCCGTTCGAAATAAGTTCTTCCTTCTTCTTTTTTGCCCAAATATCGTGAGCGTTCTCAGCAAGCCGCTCGGCCATATTTTGCATTTCTCTTGATAATGTCAAATTAGTCATATCAACTGGATGAGGATTATAATTGAAGGGTGTTGCTGAATCAATCTATTTATTTATAAATAAAAACATTTATAAGTGTAAAAATAGTACTAATTATCATCAAAACTATAATTATATCATCAAAAAAATCTTACCACTTCTGATGTATCACCGCCTCTCTTCATTCAGTGGGATTGTCCAAAAGCAATTTGGGAGCATAACAAAGACAAGGGAAATTAAAAAAATATATACACAATACTATGAAACCACGTCCATACTTATATAACAACGTGTGGATTTCTGGATTTATTAAGGAAAATAATAATGGGTGAATCACTATATTTAATAAGTAGTTAAAAATTGATCATCACTTGGTAATTGAGCAGTGAAATATTTATAATGTAAATTGGTGATGAGGTATATGTATTTATAATTTAGCATTAAAATCACACATCAAAGGGGATATTACTTCACAAATTATAGCAAGGTAAAAATAATATACATGTAATAATAGCACTACTACGGGATATCCTAATAAATACCTTGATATAGAGGTAGAATCCATTTTATTGATAATTTTCAACTGCAAAATTATGAAATGTACTTACAAGATTACTTTTTGACTGTCTTCTCATAGAACTACGGTTCGATGTTGGTAAATCCACTTCGGAATGTTCTACAGACCAACCGATTGCGAGTAATGCTTTGAGGGATTCTCTCACAGGCTCTTTGTATCTTTCCTTTTCCTAAATTTTAATATTCAAGTTAATATATCAATTTAAAAAAAAAAAATCTCGTATTTCCTTACATAATCATTCAACATATTGTATGGCTTGAGTCGTGGATGACTCTTTTGGCCATCTGACCAGGAATCTGCATAAACCCAACCGTTCTCTAATTTCCTGTCAACAAAAATATTCATATAAAAGTGTTCGTCAAAATATGTTTAACCAAAAATTATTAGAATTTACCGAGAAGCCCAAGCGTCGTGGTAATGTTCAGAGAATTTCTGCACAATTGTATTCAAATCATTATTGAGAGCAACTGAACTTGTGTTGATAGGTTGAGGATCATATTGAGGATTATCTGGACCGCCTATACAAATTAATTATTAAAATACACATATTCATATTCGAAAACGTTCGACTAAATATAAATTAAAAGCATGTAACTTAATCACTTGATCTATATATGAAATGTTTTAAGTAATCATATCAGACTATCAATTATGACTAAGTTACATATCTTTTTCTCTACCTGAAGTTGATTCTTTAGCATAGAATTCATCATCATAGTTCTTGGATAATGAATAATCCGGTGGCAAGGCACAACCTTAATAAATCATAAATATTAATTTTATCTATAGATATGTTTTAATATGAATTTTTATATTATTTATTACTCACCGATAGCGGTGAGACAAGGTAAAGCTTTTCCGAAGAGTTCAGGATCATAATCCATTTTGCTCAAAGAGTCAAAGATATTGCTGAATAACATCATCGTCAATCGTTTTTCTTCATCAGATGATGCCCCATAAATACTACCTTGACCAGATGTTGAGCCATAATATTTTGCACATCGATCATAATGCAAAGTCAATAACTAAAAGCATCAAATTTATTATAATAAAAATAATATATGTACTTAAAAATACATACCCTCAGAGCAACAGTGGTATATTCAGATAATCTGGACACATCAACTGTAAGTTTACGCAATAATTTGAGCAACATGGAAGGCTGCATTTGAGATGTTAATGCTACCAAAAAATCAGAAACTGCTTCTCTCTGACCTTTGGTCAACATTCGATTCTTGGAGAGTCTAAAATATCCATGCATTACTTATAAAAATTGTTTTAAATTTAATTTTTAAAATTCTCACCTATAAACCGTATGCAAGGTTGCATCTAATAAGCTGGCATAATTTTCGGCTTCGTTATAAAACTTTGAATGTTTGATCAAAAGAGGAAGGATTGAATTTCCAATGTAACGGTTCATCGACAAAGCCATATCAGATTCACTCCCATCATTCTAAATAAAAACCACACATTTTATAATTATCACATACGAAATTAGTACAAGGCTACTTACTCTATCAAGCACGGTAGCTGCTCTGAGATCAGGTAAGAAAGCATCTTCTAATAATCTGAAGAATAACTCTTGAGTTTCAATACCATATACTCTCTCTAAAAACAGTACTATACTCTGCTTATGTCCAGGTATTAATCCGGATGGCATGTCTAGAAAAAATATACATTTTATATAATTTCCATAAGGATATTCGTTTGGTACATACCTGACTTGGGTCTCTCTTGTCCAGCTGCTGGATTTGTTAAAGTAAAACGAAGACTTAGTACTCCTTGTAAATCTTCCAGTGGTACCAATGATCTTAGAATTGCCCGAGCTCTCAGTGATTCGTTTTTACCCTTAATTTGTTTTAAATTTTTAAATGGATATATTCAAAATCAATTCAATATGAAAAACTTACCTGTGCAATTACTGTAGCATCTGGTGCACACCTTCCTAATAAATCTACGAGGGTACAATAGAAACATAAAATTGCAGCTCCTGTATCAATATAATCCTCATCATCCTCAGATTCTGGAAGTGGGTGATTAAATTCCATAACCTTTCAAAAAATATATTTTCATTAGTATTTCGAAGAAATATATATATTAATTTTTGCCGTGCAGTTAATAATCGTTTATTTTATACTACAGTATTATTTTAATTTGCACTTTCGGAATTTATTCCTAAGGGAGAACCGTCAAAATGTTCCTGGCATCAATAACGACGAGACATATATATAATCAGAAAGCTTTTGATATAATTACTATGAAGGCATGTGTGAAAAAAGTCATGAAAATATTTACTAATATTCTACTCTATAGACTGGGCCAAACAGCAACAAATGCACAATCTGACTCCGCGCACATTGGAGTTTAATTTATTTTTACAAGTTAACAGCTCGCTGCGAACAGATTTCACATTCTGTTTAGCCGGGCCTTGTAGTGATATGCAGTAAGGAGCATTATCGTTTGCCATTTGTGTAAATTTGTGTAAATTGTGTACATTTATTTAAATGAAAAGCTGGATTTGTTAATCACATGACAAACTGCAAACGATGTCTCATCGTTATTAGTGTTAGATCCAGACGATATACAATTCTGCCGATCCTCCTTTAGGATGAAAAATTTAGACAATTTATTACTAATCAATTCTCACTTGTTTATAATCAAATCGCTTCCTGTGCTCTTGCTGAAGACGTGGTTGGGGAACCTTGTGGTGGGAACATATAAAATTAATACGACAACACAGAGGATAACAATGGATATACAAATTTGAAATAAAATGAATTATATACATTTGATTAATGATACAACAAATACAATGTTGAAAAGCAAATTATTTAGATTACAAAACAATTAGTCATTGTATATGTATAATACAGTGTAGTAAGTGCTGTATTAACCAGGATGTCTTCTTGATTTGTGTACTTTAGTTTAGGTACCTAAATATTAAAACTCACATGTATGGTTCCATCAGCACCACCGTGGGTGTCTGCTAGTTTTCTTCTATCAGCAATTCTTTCAGACATATGATTGGCATCAACAATAGCTCTAAGCAATCCTTCGCCTTCTCCTCTCAATGCAGGACCCAAACATTCAGGTCGTCGAATTAATAGGCGAATAACTAAATTAGCATTTTCTTCGACACTCTCTCCATTAACCTGCATATATTGGAATATTATATTCATATCATACACCTAAGGTGATTTTATTATATAAAATAATCACCCAAACGCAGAATCTCAGGAAATCTAGATATCTTTCACCGTCAACAGGATCCCAACCAAGATCCGGGTAACCCTTTTCCACTAACTCTGAATTAGATTGAAGACCACAACGAGACAAATAAATAGCAATTTTCTCCAAATAATGTTCTCTGTAATAAGATTTAGGTTAAAAAATAATAATCAGAATCATATTTTAAATGAAACAACACTCACCGCAAAGCTAATGCCAACTCAGTGTTCTCCATCAAACTTGAATAAGCTACATCAAGAGGTGTTGAACCACGCAGTGAAGGTCGGGATAGAAGAATATTAGAATTTTCCAACAAGAAATCAAAATGATCAAACATAGCTCTTTGATTCTGTCTGCCAGTTCTACAGAAATAACATAAAAATCGACAACAAGCTACGACCATTTCGTGAGAGGTATCCTGTAAAATTTATTATGATATATCCGAATGTTTATATTTACTATAAGAATAGGTATTTTACTTTCTCTTTGGTAACTGGTTGTCCATCTTGTTCAGTTTGTGGTTGAGCTTGGGCATCATTTTGAGCTTGTGCTCGTCTTCCTAGAGTGTTCATCATCACGGCCATTACATTTTCATGAACACGAAGTACTCTTTTAACAAAAAATGATAAATCGTCACAAATCGAATAACAATGATTAGCATACCTAAGTACTGATACACGGGTAATTTAGATGCATGAGTCAAATTAGCAAGAAATCAAAAACATTGTTATAGCCAATTTCGCCAACAAAAGAGATGATACATCTCTTTTGAAAGACCTCCACTTAATAAGACAAGGCGAGCGATACGTAGAAGATTTTTATGGATAAATAATACTGTAACTTGTGTCTTCCAATAAAATTAAAAATAAGATTTTGTTCTTTTATTGTTTTAGTTAATTTAAGAAAACGATCTTCATGCATGCAAGTGGCACGTTATTGCACACACATTATGCATGAAAGTTGTAAAAAATCAAAATATCTTGATACATAAGAAACCTGAATTAAAATTAATTAATAATCACTAGTTACAACACTAATCATAGATACTCAATTTATCAAATGGAAGATAATATTCTTGATCCACTCCATTACTTTTATGGTAAAAAATTTAAGTTCTACTTAATTGACAAATAATTAACAATTGCCGAAGGGCCAAAATCAAATAAATTGCTTGTCAGTTTAGTAGAACTTTTATCATCATAAAAAGCACAATTACTTAACTTAAAAATGGCACTGACAGATTAACTTGCATGCAATAATCAAACACCTGTAACAATGCCTTCTACATTGCATGCATGTAAATTATACGTCTAACAGTACTTACTATAGTTACTATTAATTTACCTAATTAAATCAGGATGTTGGAAAAATGTGTGGTTGTTGACCAGTTTCCTGTAATTTAAGAGACCTGTGTTATTTCAAATTAAACATTAAAAAATTCTAAATTTTAATACCAAAGTCTTGTTCTCATCAATTCTTCTTCTTCCTGACTCATCTGTACAGGAAGTAAAGCACGTATTTGACTCAAACCAACCCACATTTCAGCTACATCCTTTTTAGTTTTAGCATTTATTACGTATGTTTTCTCAAGAGCTCTTATAAGCTCACCAACAGCATCATATTGACGGACTAATAAACTGAAAAATAATCGTTAGTTTACTATAATATAAGCTAGCATCTTTATATATAATATAAATCGTCTACCTAAACATTTCTCTGACTAATTTTGGAGTTTCGATTTGAGACTCTTCGGCCCAACTTACTATAGTAGAAATTAAAACCTTTCGGAAAATTTCTTCCGGACTTTTCTTTTTAGGAGGCTCTTCTTCCTATTAAAATAATATTAAGTCATTCAATTAAAATTTATTTTTATTTTTTTATTTTTATTACCTTTGGTTCTTCTTCTAATTCTTTAACAGCGTTGATGATATTATACAACTTTGTGATTGTGCCCGGTTTCTCTGGAGCCTCAACCAAAACCTACATACAAAATCGATTTTATCAATATCTATATTTAATTAATAAAAAACTGTTTTATTACTTCTCCCTCTGGTTCTTGCAAAGCTGCCAATGAGACATGTCCCATGAGATCGTTGTGGAATTCATTCATCCTTGTTATTAAATCTTCTCCACATGGCAAATCTTCATCCTCGAGGTGTTTAAAACCTTCACAAAAGTTTCAGATTAATAAAAAAATAAAACTTAATATTTAGAAGAAATATATACTTAAGATTGCATTCATCTGTTCTCTCGGAGGACATCTGAATTCTCTTGTTTTCTTGGCAGCAATTGCACTTGGCAAATCAGATTGTTTAATTTCAATATATCGTCTCAATTGATCCTGTTGTAGATCGTTGACAAAATCGTAGCTGAAAGCTATAATTGATTCTACCCTGTGCCTTAACTGCATATCATTTAAATGATGAAGTAAATAACACATTTGCAGCTTGGCTCCTTCTGCCATTTTCATATGTAGAAGTCCTTTCCTGTGTTCATCTTTGCCCTCTACAATAATATATTGATTTATTGTATTTAATAAAAAAAGTAACAAAACACTTTTACCTTTTTCAAATAACGGATCCCAAGTCTCTGGATGAATCATAATGAGTAATTTTTCAACATCCTCATCCCTCATCATTCCAACCAACAGAAGTCTATCAGTCAACTTTAGCAAGGGTCTAAAAATTTAAATTGCATAATACACATAATAATAACATCTTAAATTCGCCACCTGAAATTTTAAAACTAACCTAAATAAATTTTCATTGCTACCACCGACAGGATCCCTGTTATGAACCTGGTTGAGTTCCACAGCTTCAGCAAGGGCAAACATCACATAGTCTCTGACAATATCCAATGGAAAATATGGAGAATAAAGGCTCGTTATATTTGTTATGTTTTCACTAAAACATTTAAAAAACACATGATCATATTGGAGCTTATTGGTAATATTTTATTATTAGGATTCTCACGCAATATCTGTCATATTCATCTGAGGACGAACACTTTCAGTTTTCAAAGACCTCAAGCTGTGCTTCATGTCCATGTCTTCATAGAGAGCTTTGAGTTCTGTTCCAAGCGGAATTATAAATTCATTTTTGCATACTTCCCTGTGAAAAATATCGTAAATAATACCAAATCATAACTTTCATTAAATTTAAAATTACACTTACATAGTTGTGGCGTGCGATTCGAGATGTAAAGCAATCAGAAGATCATAAAATCCCTGTCTCAAAGGACCCGACATATATTCAGATTTTATTGCGTATAACAATTGCTTTTGATCAACATGAAGACACAATGCGTGTGCAGCTCTAAAAATGAAAATAATAATACACAAAGAAATATTTAACAAAATAATTATACTTTACCTGTAATTGCTTTGATAACATAAAGCTGCGTATAAAGTCAAAGTGTGTGCATGGAAGCTCAACAGCTTGTCCATTTCGATCAATTCCAAAATATCAATACATCTGTCTTCCTCTACAATCATTATAATGTATAATATATTTTTTTCTTTCTTTATAAGGTTTACAGTACCTGGGATATGAAGAGCCAACATCGATACAGCGTCTTCACACAACATGGACCATCCTCTGATATCTGACAACTTGAGTGCGTGAACTTGAAGAGACTGATTCGGAACCTGATTTCATATAAAATTATATAAATCCGTATATACTTAAGATTAAATAACCATCGTTCTACCTACCCTTGCCCATTGATGAGGCTTTAAACATTGAATTTTCAACCTGGGGGGAAACTGTGGAATAGCGTGTTTATCTCCAGTTGGTAATACAGCGGCACTCAAAGGCAAAGCGGTTGAAGTTCGACCCAATTCTATTTGCAAAATCTCTTTACTTGTTGCTTCGACGAAAATAGCAGGAAACAGCTTAGTTTCTGGTTCCATCTTTAAGCAAAACCACGGTTATTCTCACCATAAATTATTATATAGTTTCCACAATACCTTAAACTTATGACTAGTCTCTTTTCCTTCACAAGTAAATGATATATACCCAGTGGCAGTATCAACAAAACAACCGACGAACATTCCTTGTGAAGCCCCTTTTCCCGTTGCATCAGCCATAACTTCATTATACAACTCGTCAGCACGAACCATATAACATGATTGACGATTGATACTAAAATCATATGCATAATAATATTAAACTAGGTAAAAACTATATAAAATACACATATAACTAACACATCCAGCGGGGTATCATATTCGTCAGTTATGACAACTGAAGATTTGCGAACTTTGCTCTGGTTGAATTCATTTGAAAAGAAGTGATATTGAGTCGTTACCCAACCGACATATAAATGCGTTGGGTCTTGTCCAGGGAATATCCTATGAATTATACGTTGATTTAATATATATTAAATTCTTATCGGTTATTATTCATTATACCTTATGCCATAGAAGTATTCATTCATAAGTTTGAAACATTCAGCGTCGTAAATATCATTTCCAATCATTTCAGTTCCCGTTCCGCTGAGAGCGTTTGTGGTCATTTGCTTCTGTCTTTCAGGTGGTGCCTGTGGTTGCCCTGTTAAGTTTGACTACAAAAAATAATCACAAACTATGTACCTTGAACTTTTCAGAGAGAAAAGGGGTGAGCATTATTTAAAACCTGTGATATTCTAATTTGTGGTGCTGCACGTGACATTGGTTGTTGTCTAGGAAGAGGTCTTTCAGGTGATACATCAGGTTCTCCCAACAAATCGGGTGTTTTTGATTTACCACTCTTGGCACGGTCGCCGCTTTCACCTCGTTTTCGCGAGAAAAATCTACAAATTTATTCAGTGTTAAAATATATATTTTTATCTTAAATAGTAGATAAGTACAGACCTAAAAGGCGATCTTCCCCTTTTGTCTTTTTTGTCATCTTTTCCATCAGTCAATTGTGCCATTTCAGCTTCACTTGTGGATCGTGGCAAACCGTTGACACCTATAAATATTTAAATTATTTTATTTATATTTATTCAAATCTTCTTAATGAAAAATTATAATATAACCTTCATATTGACTACTGCGTGATAAAGAACCTTTTCTTGGGGGTTTTGTCGGTTGTCTACTCAATCTTCCACTTCCTGATGGCATCGGCTCCGGCTCCATTTCCACACCATCTTCAGAATAAATTCTTTGCAAGCCTACAATATTGAATATTGAAGAGAATATTAAAGAAGTATTATCGTACAACAACAACCTTTCATATCATTCATTGTGAACCCAGTACCACTCTTCATAATCTGCTCTATGTGTGCTGGAGTTGTTTGTTCTGCATCAGCAAGGAGTTTTGTCTGTCTCATTTTAATCTCCTGCCATCTTCGGTCTTTTTCATACTCGCTAAAATTTAAAAAAAATAAGTCAATCATATTTCTGCAAATTTTAACCTTACATCTTTTGAATAATACTCACTCGATAAACTCAGACATACAAATTACGGGAAGTGACAGACGAAGAAATTCCCAATTAGCTTTTTCCATTGTCTCAAACGTATTGTGTGAAATTTTCATACACGGCGGAGTATCTTTAAATATATATTGAATTAAAATTTGATCAACAAATTGTGAATAACATATTATCAATAACTCACCAGATCCAGCAGGAATTCTTGTGACGTCTATTTTAGCATCAGGTATATCTTCTGTATTTTCGAAAATGGGCTGATCTTTTGTATACCAGTAAGTGACGGGTCTTTTCATATTTCTAAAGTATTTAAAGTATAATAAATAATATGTTTTTATAACTACTACTAACTAATTTTTACTTACACGCAAAACGGTTCGTAGCCTTCCTGAAGACCACAAGTGGTGAAAAATTTGAGTGTATTAACATCTTGCCCAAACGTCAACCTTAATAAGAAGTAATTTTAAAACATTTGAGTATTAAATTTGTAGTTTATATTGTAAAAAAATATACCTTGCTCTTTGGCCGACAGCCAAAGTACAAGCAGGGACAAAATTCTCTCCTTGCACATCTGCAAAAGTAGTTTCTCCACCCAAGGCATCCATTAGAAGTTCACCATTCAATGAAAAACCTATGCAAATACGATATTTTATAAAAATGAAATAGATACATTCTGGAAATTCATAATAAATAGTCAACATAATAACATGCAGATGAATATGTTATATGGACAAAGACACTTTAAAAACATGCAAGGTTTTTGTAAAATTTTATTCAAAGGTCTTTTTTTAAATATGAATTAAAGGTCTTGCCATTTTCAGCTGGAATTAATTGTATTGTGATTTCACTCTCATAAAATATACTTCATAAAAAATATTCTACAAATATATCTTAAGAGTGAAATTCTAAAAGTGTTCACAAAAATTATTTTAAATCGTTCATAGAGAAATTGATAATAATAATAAAGCAAAATGGTATTTGGTCATCAAATCAACAACAAAAATTTTGTAAACACTTCAAAATGATTTTGTGTGTATGTAATATGTTAATTGCTACGAGTGAGATAAGCAAACTTCATCGGGTGTGAGATTATGAGATGATGATATCCAACCAGCAAAAAATCATTTGTTCCTGTAAAACAACAGAATTAATATTATAATAATGCAATTTATATAATTTTCACGCAGGTATACCATACAATATGCATATTGTGTGAAACCGACAGCCCGCTGATATTGAAGATTAAATAATGATATTAGCAAAGCATTTATTTTACCATTACTGAAATAGGCGATGATGGTGATGACAATAATTTAAAAATATTCAATTTGTAAGTGCTGTAGTAATAGCATGCTCTGATTAATTAAAAATGCTTTTATTTTCATAAATCTTTGAACAAATGTGCGATAACGAATAAAAACTATCTCTTCACCCGAGTCTATTTAATAGGGCAAGCTAGATTTTTGTTTGAAAACATCAGTATACATTATTCTCTTACTGATAGTTTTATCGATGAGATCAAGAAATACTCCGACAACATCACCGACTGTCCACTGTTTGCCGAATGATTCAGCACTACCACAAAACATTTTTTCTTCCTGTAAAATACAACAAAAATTTAATTTGTACATACTAAGTGTAAGAGAATTCTCCGCGCTCAGTGTTGTGTAGCTGTAAATGAAAATGTGACGTTTTACTTAATAATCCAGCTGAAAATGTCTGTTATTCGATTGGACTGATAATTTTCCCTTTTATTGACTACGAATGGGTATTTATGTGTATGTAGACAGAGCAAGGAAGGAATGTGCACAAAATACATAATTAATCACTAGGAAAACATTGAAAAATAAGTCCAAAACCGTATTTTCATAATTCAGACTCACTGATGGTCTGATCAGAAACGTCTAGGAAACAGCCGACAATATCGCCCACCTTGAATAGTGACCCAAAGGTGTCTGTTGAACCCCCGTGAACTTTTTGAACCTGTTATACCCAAAAAAATTAGGCATTTTTACCAAATTAACAATAAATGTATACTACACATTTATTATTCATCACATTTATAATATAAAAATTGCTGCTTATTATTTTAATCACTCACATTATAACCATCAAAAGCCCAAGAGCATTCATCTTGACCGAGCATCTGTCCAGGAGGACAATCAGCACGAGCCCAACCAACCTGAAATTATTTAAAAAATTAATAATTACACTTGTATTAGTAAAATATATATACAATATACCCTCATTGGACCAGCAGTTAATATTTCAAACTCAAAGTACCACTTCCCAGATGACACAGCATAAGTTTTTTCAACTCTATAAGTTCTGAAGTCGGCTTGCTTTAACCTCTGAGCTTCAGCTAATAAGGCTGTACAAAATAATTTATTATCACAAGTCTATAAAAACATTTTTTTTAATTTGTGATAATTACCTTCATGTTGTTCTCCCGTTGGTGGATCTAAATTGTATCCATAAACTAGAAGAGTTCTGACAGTTTCAGATGCAGTATCTCGATTTGCCTTCTTGATAGCATCGTCTACTTTTGAATATGGCACCAAGTGAGGTGATCTTCTCATTTCTGGATCCTAAATAAAATAATGCATAAATAATTAAAATAACCTTTATCATAATCAACGACAACCGCAAATTCAATACCTCGTTAAGACCATAAGTCCATTGTTGCTGAATACGCTCTTTAGCCCACAAGTTGTGAGTGTTTTCTGCTAATTGATCAACCAACTCCTCCATTTTGGGTGATAATGTTACTGCGGATAAGTCCAGAGGAGCAGGTTTATATCCGTTACTCTGCATAAATGATTCATTCGGCAACCTTATATTTTTAATGCGAGCAGGAGGTTTATCCAAACTAATGTAGTAACCCAACGCTAATATGGTTCTGTATCAAAGAAAATAATTGCAATCTTCCATAATTTAAATAGCATTCACAATTAATTATACATACTTGAGAGTTTGCACTGCAAGTTGACTGTCATATTTTTTCTCAGTGGCTGGTAATTTTTCGAATTGTACTAGACATGGATGAATTTTATGTAAATCATCTCTTCGTTCGCCATAAATCCAACCAGCTTCAATCTATAATTCAGTGTTAATTTACGTCAATTGCTTTACTCCAGTATTCAAGCTTAGTTACCTTATTCATGGCCCACATTTCATGAATATTTTCCGCAAGCTTATCTCTGATTTGTTCAATATACGAAGCCAAAGTAATCTGCAATAAATTAAAGGTTGAGTTAATGTTACATGATGGATAATTTAAAACTCACCGTTGATGTATCCACGGGTTGAGGTACAAAAGCTGTATCATCTTCAACTAACCATGGCCCGGCAATTACACATTTATTTAAATTACCAAAATACATACAAGGCTCCAAACTGAGTGTTTGTTGCGGCAATAAACTTTCTACCAATGGTGACATTTCAGGAGGAGGTACGTAACGTAAACGACCGTGTTCACCGCCCAATAAAAATCGACAACTGAAAGGAAATGAATTTAAGTAATGTGAAAATTCACAGGATAGGCTCATAATAAATACCTCAGTTTGCTCGAACAACTTATAACAGGGAAGAACATTCCATCCAGATTAAAATCTCTAAAGCAACCAGGAATCTTCTGCCCGTTGAACATGAAAGTTATCATAGGAATTGTAAGATCTATAGCACATCCGACAACATCTCCTGTAATTTATTCAAAAAATAATTTCAGATTTTTTTAATTTTATATCATTTATTACCTTTTCTTATATACGGTTCGGTTTGATGTGATTGATTCACGAATGTTTTTCTACCGCCAGTCCATAAATAAGCTCCATCAAACCCAAAAGAGTATAAATCATCACCTACCCCATTGCCTCCCCATTTTTCACCACCGCCGGGATATGGGACATACCTTAGAAATATATCAATTTAAATATAATATAATTAAGTTTAATTGTGGGTATGATATTACCCAGTTGTATTGGCCCAGCCGATTCTTAAATGAGGCATCATATGAGTTGTCTGTTCAATATGATCCATGGTGACTTCGAAATACCATTTTTGATATACAGCTGAACCCTCGACTCTTCCAACAAATATATTCGGACGTATGCTGTAATCATATAACATGTTATAATTTATGAAATATACATGCGTTTAGTATAGTTGTTACCTGGATACATGATCAACAAGCTGTGTTTGCAAAAGCAAGTTTTTACCAGGGAGAAGATAATCACAGATGTTATTTTGAGACGATCTTACAGCCACTCCATTACCAACGCATAATGAACATAAAACATCAAGAACCTTTGGATCACGGCCGTGTTTTTCTAACAACGAAATGATAACTTTGATATGTTCGTCCTGAAATTGTTATAGTATTAATTAGCTGAATCAATGATAATTTTATTCATGAAAATCCAAATTTACCCTCATCATATTTAAGGCTTCTGGTGAATCGATGAGAACACAATGGAGTACATCTAACATTCCAGTTCCTTCTCCGGAGGCTTGTGAACCCAATCTGGAAAATAACCAATTCAAACGGTTTGAATTGGCAAACTGCGCACAGTTTGTGTGATTTCCCTGTATTATGGCGGCTTTAAAAATAAATAAAAATATGCATATAAAACGTGATTGTTTTACCTATATTAATTAGTACACTTACCTAGCAACTGATAAAGATATCCGGATATCATTTCCCAACTCTGGCCAGATTCATCGCCGGCCAAAAATCCGGCTAAGAAACCTTGAGAAGTAATTACGTTTATTTTGTCTATGGCTTCCAATATTAAATTAAGAATGCCTTCTTCTTGGAAAAGATCCTGCCTGTTACGCAAAGCGCGAAATTTATTCTGCTTTTCTTCGTGCTCTGTAAAAATCAAAATATATATTGAAAATAATTTTTGGCCTCGCAATATTACAACAACTAACCCATGTCTTCCTCTGGTTGTGCAAAATAATTTATTAAATCTTCGAGGCACATCACCATTTCATTTAGATTAACTGACGCGAAAAACATTGAATGTCTTCGATTTTCTTGAAGGGTTTCCAAACCGCTGTTAAAAAAAACAATTATGTACATCAAAAAATCATTTTTTTAAAAAAGATTTATTATTAAATTAATCTTACTTAATGAATTTTGTAAACAAAGATGAACATTTCCTAATGACACGAGCGGTTCGTGATTCTTCTTCTTGAGATCGTGAAAAATCAAGTCCGTCGTCCATTTTACCTTCTTCGTGCAGTATCGCTTGCTTTTCTTCAACTTTACCTACACCTTTCTTTTTAGTTTCGTATGACTAAAATAAATGAAAGCTTTGTAGAAATATATATAATCATTTAATTATAGATATCTAAAATTAAATTAACCTTATATGAAAGCCACAGTCCTGTTTCAGAATGTTGAACAATTACGGTGGAATCACCATATTTGATGATTGGAGCTCCGATGATTTCCAAATCTTTATCTTCCAATACTACTTTTTGGTCATCTTTTTCTTGGCGTAGACAAAATGTGGAAGATGCTGTTGTTGCTTCATTTCTAAAATATATTTATTATGGAGATACAATATATTTAAAAGCTATGTTTCTTTTATCATACCTTGCAGCTAAGTAAAGTTCATTCGCTTCATTTACTCCTAGATACCTTCCTGTAGTTATGTGCCTAATTCTCATTGGATGATGCCAATTTATGAAACCACCAGCCCATTTAGTCCTAGCTAATTCAAGTCTCCATAGCGATCTGGCCTGTGACATGACTGAGCCCCCTTCATAAACCACGATACTGAAATTATGATTTTTAAGTTTTTTTTACTATAGAGAATCATATTTTAAAATATTTTACTTTTGGCCTGTCTGTTTCGACCACGTAGAAGGTATAGTGAGACATTCATCTCCACCATGAAAGAATCTCAATACATCACCACCGAATACATATCCTACATATTTCATACGGGAAATCCCAGTACCATAAGGTTGAACAGACCAATGAGTTACGTGGAAACTGGCATTCACAACTGACACGTCATTTTCTTTGGTTGTATGCTAAAAATATTCAATAAATCATTAAAATTCATACAAAAAGAAAATAAAAGTATTGAATACATACCAAATATCTTTCTGTAGCTACTGAAACCAGGATAAGATCATCACCCACACGCACTTTCTCGCCTTCGGATCTGTAAAAGTACATACATTTTTTTATTAAATACCAAGCATTATTTAAAACTCTCAAATAACCTTTGTTTGCTTGCTGGATGAACAGTCCACCAACAAGCTTCGCCTTGAGAATGTTCTTGTAATCCAACATCGAAGGATAACTTATCGTGTGAAGAGGATGTTGACAGACATGCCAAATACTAAAAAGACATTAAATGTTATTTATGTGTTTGTGAAATATAAAACAGATTTCTTACCATATCGCTGTTTTGATGTCTAAGCAAGATAGCATTTCCATATAGAAGAGTTCTATGTCCAGAGCCCGTACCTTTTCCCTAAATAATAAAAAATATAATAAAAGCAATAAGAGAGTTATTAGTTTTTAGAGGGAATATTGTTCTACACATCGTATTGTATTTTTGCGTACAATTTGAAGTAGCACAAAAAAATTAACGGCCTTAATAGTTAATCTATTAAATCATATGTCTTATTAAGATAACTATTTGTTATTCGAGGTTTATCGAAAATAAACAATTTAAAAACGTCACCACAACGCAATGTATTCTCAGTTTCGGAGATTTTCGAGAAGCATATACAAGTATAAGTATGAACTATTTAGTTTTTGTTATCTTATTTACAATTACTGCATACATATAATTATTAATGAAACTCTTTTGAAGAGGGTTAATGAAAAAAGCACACATATGTGGGGGACCCATGTACTCACTAGATTCTCTTCTCCCTGCAAATAGAAATGGGGAAAATAGCGTTAATTTAACGATCTTAACTAACAAACATGACAGGACAATGTTACACTAATTAAAATATTATGTTACAATGGACAACTGATCACATTTACCACGGACTAAATGAAAAACGAGCATATTTTTCTATTATTACACATAATCATTTAGACATAATAAAAAAAACAACAATAATGTGGATTTAAAAAAATGTCCTCGCTTTCCCTATACCAACTTATTAAACAACACGTATATTTAAATATTGGAATATTACACTTTATTTACAAATATGTAACTATTGTAATAAACTAATAACATTAAAAAAAACATAAATTATCAAGCATTCTTAAAGCTCATAGTAATGTCGGAAATTGACAGTAGTATCTTAAAACGAAACTAAGCACATATTATAACCGAAAGATCGTTTTGATAGTTTAAATTTGATTATAATTACCGATTCTGAACCTGCTGCTGTGACGAGTTCTTGTAAAGCACGCACAGATAGAGCCTGGAAATAAATAATTATTAAATATCTCACTTAATTTAAACAATGTGAGTATCAAGTACCTGTTCAATCACAAATACACACTGTGATAAATCAGGTGGTACATTTTTATCGGCGATGTTTTCCAAGAAGCAATGGCGATTGCCAAAGCCTTCGGCGGCCAAGCAAACTCTTTCTCCGGTGGCTGTGCATGACAAGCACACCATGTCTTCCTGAAAATTTAAATTAATTATTTAATTATCTCCAAGTACTTGAACAGCTTTATAAACTACACCACTGTCTATATATAAATATTTGAACAATTTGTCTAGGAGATAATTTAGTGAAAATTACATAAAATATTGATTAAAACAAATTAATAAATGTCTATGGTGACTAGACTTTTATTCTTGGTATTTTAATTGCTCATAATATGTACTACAATGCATATCCTAGACGTTAGATACCTACGTTATATTTATACAGACAATAGTTTAAAATAAACACATGTGGTCCGCCTAGTGCTTGCATCTAGAAGTTAATAGTTTGTAATAGTTATTTTGAGGATGAAATCACAAATTACAGATTTTTTCTGACAATAAAGTAGTATAGTATACTATGTAGTTTAAAAATGAGTCGAGAAAGTATTTTGTTACAATCATTTCAAAATTAAGGCTTTTTGATGTAAAAGCTATAGCTAGGTCAATCAATAGAGTGCCCGTATTTCTGCTCTTCATTTCGAAATTATGAAATCATATTACCCGCAAAAATGTCATTTTCACCCCATTGGTATAAATTAAGCGGTTCTCCGACCACTGCTCTAAAGTAATCAACGAGAATTGTATTTGTCAAAATAAAGCCATTCAATTAAAACAATTTTCTTAGGAAACTTGGCATAATGGTCTTCCTAAAATAATATATATTATTCTCATATTTTTAGTTTTTAAACAGCTGATTTAGCCTAGACATTCACTAGAGACTAAATTGCTTAGTGCGCGCGCTTCATCATTAATTATGTTTTATTGATTGTTGCAATTATGATTTAGTAGCGAGTAGGCGCCTAATTTTCCATGTCACATTAGAATTGATTAACGATAAACTAAGCTCGTTTACGTCACAAACCGTCATCCTACTGATTAATATTTAATATGTATTAAAAAGATGTTTATGTCGTTAGAATCATTTAAAAGGCATCGCTCGCCACAGAAATATACCGGCCGGTCTGCGACATTGTTGAGTCGTGGCCAAATCGCCTGCACAGTGTGTGACTATTACATCTTTTACTGACACAGGTGGACCTAGACTCGATTATCTGAAATATCTCTTTATTTTAAATACAAAAATAATCAAAATGTCAAGAGGAAAGCCGGCAGAGCGGGAACACTTGCCAAATGTGCCCGCGCATGAACCACACTTTATGGACATTTTGCGTCACTCTCTACAATACATTTATGTAACTTATGAATGAACCAATATATTTACAATTTTCGTGTCAATTTAAAAGACATTTAATAAAATAACTTATATTAATTATCTTAGAGCGGTGGTTACAGATGATTTGTATTAAAAATATTTAAAAGACTGAGTGTACATATAAATTATTTTTTTTAATTCAAGGATTTTTATTACTTTACACCAACATCACTTTACAATAACATTATTCCCGAATATTTTCCCGCAATAAAAAAGAAAATACAAACACACAAACGCAGAAAAATAATAATTAAACTGGCGTCCAACTTGAGGGTCACCATTGTTTTTAATACTTGTATTTGCATATTATGTAGTAAAATAATAATATGCAAATACATGGATATTTTGCCTCGTTTAAAAATGTCTGCCATCAATCAAAGACAGGAGAGGAACTTTTTATAATTAAAAGGAGTCATGGTAGTGAAAAATGTTGAACCTAATGTTTATTCTATGTATATATTTAAAAGAATAAAATATTATTGAAATGAATATACATACATATGTATATTAATCATTTACATTTGGCATTCATGAAAAATAGAAAATTGCACGCGATATCGTCATTGTGATGATTATGAAAAATATTAGAATTCTTCTGAATTTAAACACTCTTGTGTTTTTTTACTACTTAAATTGAAATAAGTATCGGGTTAAAAAAAGTATAGAAGAACATTAAAATTGATTAGCTTTTACCCACGCAGTGTTGCTTTTTGGGGTATTCGTTTATTTAGCTTACGCATCAAGGCAATTTCTTTCCTTGTGTTTAATAATAAATGAATCCAATCGATTAAATAAAGAACCACCAGGTTAATATTCTCGTGATTCATTTTCGTAAATGAATTAAATATGTACTCACTGTTCTAAGGAATGAAACATCATCCTGCTCGGAGCCCCCTTCGGCCTCGGCCATCTTGGGGGCGTAGCACTATAATACACACAAATTCGCACTTATTGCCCAATATCAATTTATTCCAATTCCTGTGAATTTCGTCGGCACTTTCGAAACAATTATTACATCCTATGGAGGCGGGGAACTGGAAATCTTCGAGACGATCTGAAACAAATAAATAACAAATCGATTATAATAGGTATTTATTTATTTATGCTCCGAGGAGCTTATATTTTTAGAAAGGGTCTATTTGTGAGTGTTTTTTATACACAACAATCTGTTAATTGTCTGTCGGTGATCTTAACTATTACTCGTTACACAGGTCACCGACTTAATAATCGCCTCAGTGTTTACCTTACAATTCAGGAAATCAGAGTAAACCTGGATCGAGACGATCGATCGGGATTTTATTTATATTATTCCCGATCTCCCAGTCGTAATAACCGATCAAATCAATTTAAAAATTCTTGACTTGAGTGGGATTTGAACCCACGACCACAGTGTTTGTAGCCACGCTTCTTATCCCCTGAGCTATTACGCTGATTATTTAACTGTATACATCTTGAAAAAAAATTACTATTAAGCGATCCAATTATAACCGACACAATATAAATATTCATAATAAGAACACTGTCAGACAAAAAAAACAAATGAAAGATTAAAATTTATATGTTAACTGAATATTGGGTTTCAATATATGGTATAGTTCAGTTTAAGGGAGCAAAGTGAAAGAACAGGATATGTAGTACAGAACTGAAATATTAATCAGCCAACCAAGGTCGAAATGTAGGGATAAGCTGTAAGGTACCTAATTGAAATTTCAAATATTGATTTTGCGATGGCAGGTTAAAGTGACACATGTCAGTGGATTGTGATTTTATAGTTTACATTTTTTTATCAAAATTTTTATTTACTTTCTAATATTAATTTTATAAATTAATTTACTTGCATAATAATTTGGCATGGGTCATTTTACCTTTTCAGCATAGAATGTATAACCATCCTGTATTCCTTCAGAATCTTTCTAGCTTGTGAAGAAAGTATTAATTACCATTGAACTTTTGTTCTTATGATTATAATTGAATCTTTTATTTTGAAAAGGAAAGAAATCCAATTTTTCCCCAAAATGTAAACCTAAGTATGAGACAGGGTTAAAGTACGTGAATTGTTTTTTCTATAAAATACAAGCAACAGTTTATCGTTGACTTTCTTTGCAGAGTTGTCATTTTGTCAAATTTTACAGGAAAGTGATTCAATCAGAAAAACATACACTTAAAACTACACATTTAAAAAATAATAATTAATTAATAAAAATAATATTTCTTGCCTGTATATTTTTATTTATAAGATTTTTCAATATTTATTTTATAAAAAAAATATTTTCTGAATAAAAATTCAATAATTTTTTTTCTGAAGAATATTTCCAAGTTCGAAATCCCTACAAAATGACATAAAAATCTAATATTTAGGAGTTACGCAGTCTGTAATGAAAGCCGACGATATTATTAACCAGATAAACTGTCTAATATGTAGTGAAATATTGCATCTGCAGTTTATAATCATTGATTTTTCAAGGTGCTATGCAGGTGTGTTAAGCAGTTACACACAACCTTGACCCTCCATTTAGTACTACATATAATAATTTATTTGTTTTTACCATTTTACACAATCCCAAAAAGCGATCGATACAGTGTGCATATTATTTTTCTGCGTGTTTGTGTATGAGTATTTAAAATTTAATCCAAAGCAAACAATAATATATCGTGTGTAAAATATATTAACAAAATATATATCGGTCGAGCAAAATTCTGGTTTGATGAAACATATTTTTTTGAAAAACACTCGGTATCCTATAAAATACCTAAGTTTGCAAATTTCTGAATACATACATATTTAATGAAATCATTTTCGTATACATGAACTTATAGTTATTTCTGTGTGTTTATTTCATTTACGATAGCTGAATATACCTCTCATTTTCAATTAAAATAACTCGACTGTCTAGACGTGTTCAATTATTTTTCTTTCGAGCTTCATTTACATGATAGTTAATATAGTATATGATTCTACTGTTATTATATATAATTTAATTATTTCATTTTTATCATTACATATTTTTTTAAATATTGAAATCTTCAATAAAAAAGAAATGCCCAGTGCTGAAAATTTAATTAGAAAATTCCATCTTTGGGGAATGCGCCTTATTGTAAAATTGCTATTCCAGACTGCGATAAAAAGCGGGGCTGTTTTATGTCTTTCGCAAATAAAATATTTAAAAAACTTCGCGTTTTTCATTAAGTTCTACGATAAATAATGTTGTATATATTTGCTTTTGTATCCCCAGCCGATCAGCCTTATAAATATATAAAGAAGTCATTCGCCTTACCAAGAAATGCGATATATTGTATGTTTGATACAAAACGGAGTAAATACTCGAAAGGGGAGGGAAAGACTGTATTATCTTAATTTATTCATATTATTATTGTTGTTTCATGTAAAAGTCAAAATTAATAATATGTACGTATATAATATTTAAAGGGGGATTTCATTCTCAATCGCATATTTTTTATGTCTCGTATATTTTATGGCATACTATACGTTTTACTTACTTCATTTTAATAAACTGGCCGAATTGAATTGGAAACATATTTTATAATTTAAAAAAAATGTTATTGCTATATTATATTTAACGAATATTTCAACAATAATATAAAATATAAATAGACAGTTCTCCAGAATAAAACATCGTCGAAAATTGAGCTTTTTGGGTAAGAGTAGGAACTTCTCAAAATAATAATAACATACCTAATCAATTCATACGAATTTTATTATACATGTTGAATGAAATAGTTTGCAATGTCTACCAATTATCGAAATTTAAAATGTACTTATTTCATGAATCTTTCTTGTAAAGAAATCGATATTTTGTGCAGTTTTCAACAACAATGAATATTTTATTATTTTTAGACAGTAGGCTAAGTATGGTATAAATGGCATCTGTTTACATATACTACTCGTACAATATCACACGTGTGAATACACAGCACCTATAAATACGTGTTATTTATAATTTACAAACTTCCTAGAATATTGTGGTAGAAAACCTGTGTATTTTTATTAATTTACAGGAGTTTCACTTAATATACACAACGGACAGATTACACACGCGATATAAAAAATGCCAAGCACGCACTGTCCTCTAACTGAAGTAATTAATATTTTAATTATTATATTTTTTATATATAAAACTGCGATGAGTGACCATTTTCGAAGTTAATCTGCCTTAAAATTACTATTCACGAAGTATGTATGTACTAGTGTTTGAATAATTTTATATTATTCCTCACAATGCAATTTGTCGTAGTAGAAATACTCTTAAATTTATTATAAAATTACAAGCTTAAGTATGTATGACATATCTATGAAATGCCATAAAATTACTTGTTTTATACAAATTACCTCGTTGGCATTTTTTTTACAAGAATATTACACATATGTACAAATGTTATATTATTATTGTGTGTACAAATATTATTGTGTGATTATTAAAAATCTATTTTGTTGATTTACACAAAGTATTAATAAAAAGGTTTTTTATTGCATTCTGTAAATAGACTGGAACTATTAAACAATAACCATATATTATAACTAATCCTTGTTTTTAAGATTTTTTTTTAAACAAATAAAATTTATAATTTTACCTAAATTTAATCCTCAAATCGGCCTGTTGATCTTTCACTCGATGCGATACATTTAAATATTTTTTTATAGTATTATTTGTAGACCGCGACGCGAACGTCTGTTTTAATTTATAATTTTAAATGACTACGGCTTTGGATAACGTTGGGGCGCAGGCCCCGGGCGGCGCCTCACGATCGACTGACCCCGCAGGCACCACGACCCCGCTGAAAACTGTGGCTATGTACAAACAATACGTTCATATTCATATATGACTAGATAAATCGTCTAATGGAATTAAAATTAACTCTTAGTGTTAGAATAGTTTAAACATTACATCTGTAAATACGACTAATTCCCCTGAAAGGAGTATTGATGTTGGCTTACTTGACACTACCTTAAATTTCAAGAAGTACTTATGACAACATCCGATTTTAGCGAAGGATATTCAATAAATCACATATCAATTACAGCCTAACTTAAGTATCCATTCGACAGGTTTTTAACACAAAAACTTATTTATAAAAAATCCTTTGTGTTTGTATTGCTTTAATTTGTGTTAATAACCCATTGCCTTGTTTTACATAATTAATATGCCTATAACATAATAGTTACTATGATATCATAGATAGTGCAAATCAGTGACTCACAAAGATAACAATGGGGGGATTATAATCGACAATATAATGACAGCCATTACTTTACCCAATTATTCTCCGTAAAATTATACCTAATTAACTGGCTTTTCAATTATTTTACTGCAAAATTGGCAGAAATATTTTTAAATATAACTACTATGTTTTAGAAAATTTAATATATGATTGTAGATACAATAAAAAATATTCCCTTCAGTGAGCTCAAGTTTCAGGTGTATGTATACAAATACACTGAAGCTGAATAAATGGGTTAAGTATCCACATATGTATGTATAATATATCACATGGAACCACTTCATGCATTGCTGAGGAATAAATGGTATACATTCGATTTTACTTCTTTATTTTGTACAATAAGAATAATTTAACAAATTGAAGTTAGGTGATTCTACATATGTGAATATGGGTGTCTTAAAATATTATGACTTGTGAATAAGTTCAGCGAAATAACATAAAATAATATTACTTACGAGTATAGACTTAGCGTTGATTGCATCCGTCGCACATCGTCATTATTTTTATTAAATTTCTGAAAAATAGTGATGGATTTAATTATTTAAAAAACGTACTCATTAATTGTTTCAAAATAAAATTAATATGATGAGCTAGCTCTTTTTAGTTTTCTCGAGAAGGAGCTACGAAAGATTGGCGGTAGGGACATTACTAAAATAGACGAGGCCCAGTGGAAACGGTAATCAGATTTAGACAAAGTGGAAACCAATCAAATTAGCGCACACTTTTTATTTTCACTGATAAACTTGCAGCCTAAAAATCACTTTGGAATTTGATTCATCCGAAATTAGCTCAATGCGGCTCACTGGCACACTCGCGCAAAATCCCCGGTCAAGATGTGTGAACTCTTACAAAATTAACACAAATACTCTTTGATTCGTGATTCCATATAGCGGTTATATAAACAATACCGATAGAATGAAGTACTTCGGAAATATGGACTATGATTGGATGGCCGAAGGACGACCTATGCACAGTTTTTAAATTGTGAAGAGAACCTATTTTTAAGTATATAAATAAAGTTCACATATTAACTTCGGTAGAGACAAGTTGTACGGCGAGCTGGTGCGCAACACAGGTCTCACTGGACTTAGTTTAGACAAAACCAGCTCTGCCCGGGAACAAGACTACCCGAAATTTATACAATAATATGTTATAAACTATATAATTTTTATAATTATGATTTCCGAAACAACTGTAGATAATCATAATAGAAAATTATTATAACCTAATCAACATTTTCCCGAAAATTCACATTATATTGTGTAATTATTATATACGATTTACTTATTACATCTATGTACCGCTTTGGTAATTATAGATTTTTTGTATAAAATCATCACACGTATTAACAATAGTAGGTTTTTTTAATCACACCTTATCGTTTTCTTAGTTTCAACAAGTAGGTAAGAAACTCTAAAATGTTAATCTAACACCTTCAGATAAAAACATATAGGTTACGTAGATTTGTTATATCTCACCATCTTTTTATATTCATAATATATAATGTTGTCTTTTAAACACTAGTTAAAAATAACTAATAGGTATAATAATAAAATAACACAAATCTTTCATTTCAATGAATTTATTTAATAAATGAAACATTGTGGGATACGTTATTTTCGAACCACGGTGTATAAGCGTAAGTGATGCCTATTTTTGATTCCAGCTGTAATCTCGACGAAGTTTTCCTGGATTCTTTTTTGTGTAAAATAAATGTCCCATTTGGTCCTCTTGCTACAATATTACAAACTTCTGACCGTAGTCCACGTGTCGGACATGTGCTTTATTTACCAAAAACTTTTTAAACCAAAATCATTTAGGTAAACGCATCCTCGGTCCGAATATTCTCTTAATATCTCGAATGCCAGCGCACATATGCTCATTTTTTTTCCAATTACATCGTTTCCTTTTCAACCTTTCCATATTTTTTCCTAATGGATTCCAAATGAGCAACCAAATTATCATATTTTCCTGACAAATTTTCCAAAAGGTGGCATATTTTTTTTTTATTTCAACAGTCTAGTTTTTATCGTAAGCTTTTATAATGAATGAATTTACGATCTTCATAAACTGATACACACAGATCTAAATTGTTTCGTTTCAGTATTAAAATGTGTCCCGTCCTGGCATTATCAACACCTACCCATTATTAAATCTTTCGGAAATCGCACAGCCATGACATTTTGCAAATTTATTATTTCCGTAGGGATACATGTATGATGTATTTATTTTTCCCACCTATAAATGTTTTCGAGATTCATTTTCGGTTAGAACTACAAATATTTTTTCCTATAATGAAAGCTAATCTGGTGTGATATTATGATCATTCATCAGTATGGAAACTTTACAACAAAACAGCAGATTGTATATTTTATTAAACTTCAACAAAGCGTTTAAAGAGAGCAAAGAATTTTCATTGGAGTATCCTTCACCACAATATCTACATATATACTTACCTACTTATTCATTTTTTTCATCATTTATAGTCTTTTTCGCAGTCACGGTGTATATATGTATTTTTTTAAATAAAACATCTACCAAAAACTGCTTATAAATTAATTAAGGGGCTGAGTGGAATAAGAGCATAACTCTGGTAAAGCCCTTTTCTGTAATTTTCAATTCTAGTTGAAAAACGGTGGCCAGAAGTAGTCTCCGGAGAAATTTTATTACTAATAGGAGATGAATACCAAAGGACAATAAATATTTTACATGGTTTTGGATGAGATTTGAATGATATGGATATTGATGATATGTTGATCGATTGTTGAACGACGATGTTGATTAGGGATTTCATAAAGTCATTTCTTGATTTTTACTATTTATTGTATCAAATATAATGCATTGATTTATTATAATTCCAATGAACACACTTCAAGTTTTCTGAAAATGAGAACAGAAATTCATTTTGAAATGTTTTACATTAATTAAGACGAGTAGTACTACTTACATGTATGAGATGATTGAATTCTTTCACTAATTTGTACCTTTCAAAAGGTGGTACAAAGAGTTTAGTTATACTCGTAACATCAAGCTCTTGCTAAAATAACAAAAATACAATCAGATCAATAACATTAAAAATGATGATCAAAAAAAATTACTGACTGAACTAACCTTGTTGTGTTGTTCTGGGGGAGTTTCTAAACTATAAGGTTTTCTTTTTACACAACTGCGTTTATGTTTTAACCGCAAAGCACCAGTAAAATAAACAGGCAGACCTTCCCTAATAATCAAATGTTTAAGAATATGTAGTTTATTATGACATAGGTATATACAATTATTTTTAAGAGCTATAAAAATAACTAACCTTATATCAACTGATTTATCATGAGCCAAACAAAGTCTGGGAGCCAAAGGTGTTGTAACAACAGATGGAGTGTCGATAATTTTTGAAGACTCCAATTGTAAATCTCTTGCCTGAAATAATAATTTTTAAATAAATTATTTTTTAACTAATTTATCGATTTGGTATTTAATTTACCGCTAAAATCATCTGATGAACTGGTAAAAGATGTCTTCGTAATAATGGAGGAACGGGATTGCAACATGCTAGCAAACCTTGCATTTCCCTGGGTAAGGATTCTGCTATTTGTAACATCATATGGTTCGGAAGCACATAACTTAAAATAATAATATGAGTTTATAAATTTACATTTATAAAAAAATAACATGATTTTTCTTTTCAAAAATTCATACCCTGTACTTTCATCTTCAGTGCGAGCAATATTATCTCTCCATTGAAACAGTGACTTTAATGCGGAAAGCTGTTTTCTATTGAAATTTTTTCTCGATCTAATATACAAATCCATATGACTGTCTTCATTTAACACTGGTTTAACATAAGTCTAAAAATAATTTTATTACATGGTTCAATGCTATAAAATTAAATTATGCATTTATATAAAGAATAACCCACTTGTCCACATAATTCTTTACTTTTAGAAAATACTGCTTCCAAAAGATTTGTGTTCCCATTAGCTTTTTCTAAGAGGTCTTTTCTCATTCTGCGCCATATATACAGTAAAAAATGAGTATCACTTCGGGCATACTCACAAAGTTCCTGCGGTAATGGTCTCATTCTCCAATCAGCTAATTGAAATCTAAATAAAAACAAATAATTCTTTATAAATATCGAGCTCAAAAATCAAGCAAAATAGAACATAGTGACAATTAATTGATTAACAATCTAGATTAAATTACATTTATAATTTTAAAAAATACAAATGAACAGACATTTATAAGTATATATATCAATAAGCACTCCAGTCCAGTGATGAACCAAGGCTTCCCGCACCAGCAACTTCCAGTTATTGATACCTAAAATCTACCTTGTTAAACTCGTCGGCCCATCTTATCCTAGGTCTACCCTGCTTTCTCTTGCCCACTGGCTTGCTGGATAGTATTTCCGTATTACTATCCCTCTCGCTCTTTCCACATGACCGGCCCAATATACTGATCCTAATATACTGATATATCTTTAGTAGATGTATTAAAAAATCTGTTTACTTACTTTTTATCTATCGTAATACTACAATATCGTTGAATAAGTGCTTGCAATGATAATTTTGGATGGTCAAGTAATATTGCGCCTTGGTGAGTATCAAACATGCCAACAACATAAACACCGAAATCTCTTTGAAGCCAAATTATATCATGAACACCACCATGAAAAATCTAAAATAATATTAGTATTACAATAATTTTATGCTTCGAGAAATATAATTTGACTAATTTTTAAGTCAGTGGGCCTCTTGACAGATTTTTTTTTAAAATACCTTTACAATGTTTGGATTAGTGAATGCTTCATTTAAAAGATGCAAGTGTTCACGGAGTGTAAATGTGTCTATGATGAAATCTCCTTCATCCGTACTTATCTGAATCAAACATGTTATTCCTAAAACAATAAAGTGTTTTATTACAATGAATATATTTATACACACATTTACAATCATTAAATAAATAGTCTTCGAAAGAAAAAACTTTCATACAGTCAATTATTTTATACATAATCCTAAATTTAATCAGGAATTTTTGTAAAACTATTTTGGTGTAAATATTACGCCACTTCATACAGCACTTATCTTTTACATTCCTGTACTTTCATAATCACATAATTATTTTTAAAAGTTCAGAACTAACTATAATTTTTTTTATATTTATAGATTGTTGGTTAATTACCTTGGTATGTCCTGTATGAATGATGTTCCAGATCTACAGCAATTTCTTTTACACTCAATAAATGTTTTACAAGTTTTTGAAGCTCGGCCAAGCTATCAACATTTGTAAATGGAAATTCATTCAATTCTTTAAAAGGGGGGATTTCATCTACATTTTTTAAAAACTCAGGCTTAGGTTCATATATTTCTAATTCTGTTTCATAAGGATGACAGTATCTGGAGAAAATAAACATGAAGTACAATTCAACTTCCAAATTTAAGTATAGTGTAAGTAATTATAAATACCCAATAGGTTCACCGTTTGTATCATAAATAAAAGTTAGTGCCAGAGGTTTGACATTGTTCGGCTTGTCTGTGATCTTTGGAACCCACAAAGTTTTTGGAGAGTTATCAACGGGATCTTTAAATGAGATTTGAGGTCGTTCAACATTTTTCGCAGCCAATAACTTTGTGCTTCCCAGCTAAAAAATTATCAAAGAATTATTTTACATTTTAATCACAATACTTAATATAAACATACCTGTACAGAAGCTACCACGGGTTTAAGATTCCATGAAGGAGTTTTCAAAATTTGAAGTGGTTGAGTTGTTTCACGAGGATTTGTATGGGCCGATAATATTGCTAGATCTTTATTTATTATATCCACGATTGAATCATTACATTCGGGTAGTGATTCAAAATTACCTGTTATTTTACCACTTAAACAATAAAGTATAAATTGTATATTAATGTTCCAACAGATTTGAAGATGAAATTTCTTTTAAAAAAATTTAATACCTTGGTAAATTGAAAAATGATAAAACATTATCAATTATTGTGTTTGATAATGTCTTTATTTTTTCACCTCCAATTCTATATTGAGGATCACTGCATTCTGTATGAGCAGCTAGTCTATGTGGAGCCGTTAAGTTGTTTGATAATTTAACAGCTTCCATCATTACCGCATAACCATTCTAAAACGGAATATTTGAGAGGAACCATATTTTAGAAATCAAATACAGTGATAATTGGGTATAACAAACGGACTTATTTGGAACCCATTTTAATAAGAATATGTGAAGTAATTTTTTTCTTAAATTATGAATGTAGGTAGAATTTAAAAAAGAAAATATGCGAAATAAGATAATATGTTTAGGTAGTCTATAAATAAATAAAATGTAAAAAAGAAGAATAAAATGTAAAATATTTAATTATACAGGTTATGATCATACTCATTGCAGGTCAATTTACCTTAATGAATAGTTCAAATTCCTCTTTGTTGAGTTTTGAAATATCCTTTGGTAATTTTTCTGTACTTTCTTCCATCACTGCAGACAATACAACACTTGAATCTTTACAAACAATCGCACGTGTCAAGTTGACAGTTCTATCAGTGTTACCTATTACTATTGTAATAGTTTTCAAATGTACATATATTATTTTTCCAAACAACTTATGACTGAAAGAAATTGCTTAAGTACTCGAATGAAATTAGAATATAGTATAGACTTTAAAAACAGTTCATTTTACATAAAATATGAAAAACCGAATCGAAAATTAGCAATAATTTGTAATGCGCGATGTATAAATGCATTGTTTAGTTCTTGTTGCTTCGTAGCGTGAGCGTCTAGCAACGGTAGCAACAGCAACTTTAGCAACAGCAACAACAACGGTAGCAACATCAACAGCAACAAGTATAAGTTATAAGCAAAGTCATAACAAGCACAATGTCCGGCCAAGCAGATAGCAGTGAAGCGAGCCAGTCTGACAGCAGTAGCGGGGCTCCAGTACCAGAACAAGTACAAGCACAAGTACAAGCACAAGCACAAGCACAAGCAACACCTCTAGACTCTCTCGACTGCTTCAGAGTGCAGGAGATCCTCAGCAGTGGACGGGGCGGGGCTTGTCTGCACTGCACGGTGCCGGTGAGGAGTGAGGGTCAGGAACAGGAGCAGCAGCAGGATGCAGTGGTGATCTTCAACAGGAAGCCATTCTCCGAGCAGCAGCTGTCCTCAACAGGACTCTTGTCCTCCGACACCAAGTTGGCCGAGATTCTGTCCAACGACGTGTACTCTTCGCATGACTGTTTCCCGCCGCCGCACCTCGCTGGTATTCTGACTTCCGACACCTCGAATAACCTCTTTTACGTGTAATAACAAATCTCTGTTTACAGGTATTAAAGTGACTATAATCAATCCGGCAACTCAAAAACATATTTCCAAGTATAGAGACCAACCGAAACATATGATACTGGAAACGCCGACTCTTTATAGACAACTCATTCTACCTCATATTAAAGAACACCAATTTTCTCTCGATGTGAGTAAATCAAAAATACCATTGATCTTTTCAGATGAATATTTTTCTCTGTTGATTTATAGTGGGTTTATAATATCTTAGAAGAAAAGCAAGAAGTTGAACGTGTAATATATAAAAATCCAGATCCAGAGGTGGGATTTGTTTTATTACCGGATTTAAAATGGGACGGAGTGGATCCCAATTCTTTGGATCTTTTGGCGATTGTGAACAAACGTAATATCTTGTCTTTACGAGATTTGAAAACTGAACATCTCCCGTTGCTGCGAGCATTGAGAGATGAAGCTCATGTAAATATAATTACCAAATACCTCGATTTAATGTCAGTGATGGAATTTTAATTGGTTTTATTTTTAGAATGCTATATTTAAGAAGTATGGTTTGCACAAGTCACAACTGAGGTGTTACTTCCACTATCAACCTTCTTTCTATCATTTACACGTTCATTATAGCTTCATCAAACACGAGCCACCGGGTAAATATTATTTTATTTTGCTAACCGACTATTCTATACAGATGTAATAATATTATAATTTTTTTTAGGTATATTTGTTGAAAAATCACACATGTTAGATACTGTGATCGATAATATTGAATTGATGGATGATTATTATGAAAAAGCAACTTTACCATTTGTTGTGAGAGAAGGTGAAAAGCTGTATTCAGAATATTTAAATGTGATGAAAACCGAATGTCCAAATAATGGAATTTAGTATAAACATAATATTACAAGTCTTTTATATATCAAATCCAAATTGATTTCTTGTCTAAAATTTTCTAGTTTACTGCAAATTCTTATTTCAACATGGCTAGTTTAAAAGACAATTTTTTACAAAATGTTATCATTGAGATTAGACCGCTTCTCCGGTGTTGTAATTTCTTCATAAAAACAGACACTTTGACTAAATTGCATACATTTGAAATTAAAATTCGTCCAGATTGTGTTGTTTTTACATTAAATGAACAAAATTTAGAAGCTACTTTACAAGATGATGACCACTATGTGCGTGATAGATATGATTCATCTTCTAGCTGTGATTCTGCAAGTAGTTATAGTGGAGAAGGAAATATTTTCTGTAAAATAATACCCACCAAACAATTTTTCATATTAGTTCCCGGTTCACTTTCGTCCCTTAAATTAGAAGACAGCATAATCAGTTTTAGGGTTTTAACAGAAGCGACTGGTATTGCATGCGGAAATACGTTTGAAGAAGTTCTTTCGGAAAATTCTATTCCATTGCAGAATTTCTGTAACCCATTGCAAAACATCAACCTGAAGATAAACACTGGCATTCAATTTCTCTGCCGTAATTGTAATAATGCCATTTCAAAATTCAAGATTTCATTCAGTAGAATACTTGAGCTTCCTTCTGAAAATCTTGACATGTCAGATTGGTTCTGTCATGGTGAGCATGGGCATTGTCATTCATCCACCAAGGTCCCAACAGAAATATCAAAAAAGTTAAACCCTTCTAATAATGACTTGCTTTATAAAATGTGTTTTTTCAAAATTCATTTAGTAAATTTTGACGAAAAATTTTATAACTTTAACAAGAAACGCAACATTTTGCATTGCAATCGCTGTCTGTCTTGGTTAGGCGTTAAGAGTGAACAATCATTTGTGATTTGGAATTCTTCTATATTATTAAAGGAAATAAATGATGAAAGCCCAACACCCTTCAACTTGTTTTCATACAAGAACACTGATAGTTTTTCTTCTAAAAATGTTGCCCTTGATGATTTCATATATTGTATTAAAAAAATAATCAATGACTCTATAATTTCAAATGAGATACGTCCCATGCCTAAAATACTCGTCACTTGTCAGATATCTGACAAAGAAGAAAAATCCATGCTACTTTGGATTGTAGATAGCCAATTGGATATAATTAGATCCAACAATTGCAAACACAATTCTCACGATCTTGATTTACATGCTATAAAGACAACAAAATTGTTATATAAACTTGTTAGTAAACATGAGATATTAAATTCAGATGAGCAGTCATTTTTCAATATTGAAATGTCCAAAAGTATGTTCACGTCTGGATTGATGCATCTAAATGAAATGTCCTTGTATATTCCCAAAAGCAATAGAACTTCAAATGGCTTTAATGTTACCTATTTAAATATTTAATTTTTTTATTAAATTGTAAAGTGTTTCTTCTGTCATAGGTACATACAAATAATATTGATTATGTAAATATTATATTGTTTATGTTTAAATTAATGTTGTAAATATAATAATATGTACATATACATATTTTGAGACAAACATCTTTATTTCATTGTGTTTATGGATATTCCTCTAAAGAAAATTGAACTACATATATTAAAGTATTTAGGTACCGCCTGTCCTTTAGTTGATGTTTTTGCAAGTTACATAAGTATATATAAAATTCTGAACTACGTGACTGAAAGTGTTGTATTTTTGTGCAATTACTATAGTACAAATATGAACCAATAATTCTTGAATCACACGGAAAATGATCATTGATTGACATGATTAAAATTATCGATGGAACCGAATCATTTTAAAATTGAACAATATTCTAATGATTTGTGTGGGAATTATTTATTCATTGAGATTGAATATATAAAAAAATGGGAAAATATGTTTATAGAAATAGAATTGTTATGTTGATATTTTCAGTTATTTTTTATTCAAATAACTAAAATAGTTTTATCAATATTCAATAAGGAATAAATAATTTAATATAGATCATTGGGAGTGTTTACTATACAGAATTTACATATTACTTAACTAATAAACAGCGATATACCTGCAGGTCATAATATTATAATGGCATATTTGATAAGGCTAAATCCTTGGGATTTATATAAATCATGTTATTTTATATAAGGTATTTTAAAAATACTAACGTGAACTGCTTATTTACATGATAAATTACGAGTTTTTTAATTGTATGCATACATATAAGTAATGAATAAATAGCGGAGAAAGAGAAGCAGGTGGAGTTTCTGTTGGTTTGCGAGATTGTCGAGCGGAGTTACAGCCCAGGTTAGTTGTAGTTAGTTGTAGTGATTATAACTCGTCTGTTTAACTGTTAACTAAAACTGTTCATTGTTATCAGAAGTCACTTCTAAAATAACTGACAGGATTACAGCGGTTGAGCAGACGGGCAAACCTGAGCCATTGCCACCAACTGCAGCGAATGACAGATCCTCTTGTCAACGTCAATCTCTCAATACAATCATTATATTTCACTCTCCTGTTCATTATTGTCTTCTAAATATCAACTATACCATTTTAAATGTATGTAGCGTCTCTTACAATAAAATAATGTTAAAATATTCGTTCTACTTGGATAACCTATCATTAAATGACGACGATTCGATACTGCCCTTTAAATTTTAAACTTATATCCCAAATAAAACATAATTGAATGTCATTAATATTTTGTCTGATGGTGAAATTTATTTTAGCAGAATGAAATTGTGTATATTTTTTCGTTTGAAACTTTTCGACTACCTGAATAGGTTTATCATGATCAATTATAAATTATCGTGTACTTTTAAATTATTTATTAATGGTCTATTAATAGACATTTCTCGTTCATTTAATGTTTTTTAATCAGGAACAACCATTTCCATTTGAGGGAATGGTATTATTAAATGATAAAATAGTTTTAATTTAATTACTAATATTTACATAATAGTAATAATAATACTTTTCTTTGTATTCTAGAATGTCTGGAGATGTTAAAAATAATTTGAAATGTTTCATTTGTAACAGCCGTGCTGCTGTTTCAATAAGAAATGCCGTCCAAATATTTAATGATCAGGTATAACAACTGAAATCAAGATCTGAACTATATGAATATATCAATTGAATTCTTGACAAATAAATGCAAACATAGAATGAATACTGTCAGCTCTGTAAAACTACCAAAGTGTTAATAGAATAAATGATTTAATTTAATACAAATAATATCCACTTGCGGTTTTAGAACAAATTACCGTCATCTGCCAAAACATTGGCAACAGCCATCAGTGAAATTATAGGCATTTCGATTTCGGAGGAAAATGTGCATTCTTATATTGTGTGCAAGAAGTGCTTTAAATTATTTCAAGAACGTGATGAATTAGAGTATAGGTACATTTTTACGTTCAACATTGTTTTATTTACCTTTGCTTTGTTTTTATGTATTATTTTATTTTATAGATTAAATGAAATAAAAGCAGAACTGATATCGCAATTTCAGAAAACGCTTCCTCTTTATAGTATTGATTATAGCAATGAACTACAAAACAATGAAAGTAAATCACCAGTTGTACTTGGAAATTCCACTGCAATATTAAAAGATAATATCAAAATGAAATTTGAAGAAATAACAGACGCCTCAACCAATCTCGCCAAAAAAATACCAAACATAACACTTCTCAAAAAATTATCACCACTACCAAGTAATTTAGTGATTGTCGGATATCAGGGAGGAAAGATCAATCTCCAAAAACACAAACAGCCCTCAATACTTAAAAATAATGTCAAATCTCCGCTTGTCCACCAGGTATGTGATTTAATTCAAATTATCACAACATATATGTACATACATAAACTAATGTGTTTCTTTGTATTGTAGGATCCATTAGACAAATTGAAAAATATTAAAATCAATCCCAATACATTTATTATTCACAAAAGTCAATTAGTAAAAGGGACGAATGTTAAAACAACTAAGATTATCCAAAGCAAAAATGATAATCATTCACCTATTGAGTTTCCACATTCCTCTCAATCAGATGAATTAGATAAGAGTAATAATACTTTACCTTTAAACGCCATTGTGGTTAATCCTGATGTTAAATTGGATGAAACTTGTGAAAATACATTTGTTGTGGAACATGTTGAATCTGAGAATTTACTTGATAGTGAAAATATAATTTGCAGTAATGACGATGGAGACATTGGTGAAGTATGTCATTAATTTAAATGTGAATAAGATGAAAGTGTAATTTAAAAAAATAAAAATAAAATGTTCTCTTTTAGGTACAAACAATATTTTCAGATACAGTTGAACAAGGAAACGAGACTCTCCTAAATTTTGAGATTGAAAATGATGGTTATATACTTTTATTGCAGCGGTACTAGTAATGTTCAGGTTTCATGATTCTAACAAATATTCTCTTTTCAGATGACACTTATATAAAGTGGGATGATGATACAATATTAATTAAAAGAATATTTACAGAAAGTAAAACTGATATAACTACAGATCCTTCCAATCAACCAGGAATTGATCTAGAAGAAGATAATGTAATTAAATAATAACATCATCTCCATATTATACTATATGTATGGACTCGATCAATTATTAAAAATTAATAACTTTTATTTTGAATACAGAATGAAGATCTTTTTGAATGTATGCTTTGTCGAAATACACCGAGTAAATATAGTAGTACTATTGAAAGTGAATATAATGGTAAGTCAACTTACTAAAAAACATCATTAGATTATATAATTTTCCTTTAACGTTGGTTTTCAGAACCTGTAATTGCAGATGCAAAATGTATAGAAGAACATATGAAAATGAGACATGACATTAAAATTCACTTATGTGATGTCTGCGGTGAGATATTTATAAAAAGAATTGAAATGCTACATCACATGGGTATGTCTTTTATTTTTTGTTATTCTCGTTAAAATAAAATTGTTAAAGTATATTAATTATCTTCAGAGGAACATACATTGAATGAAAAAGGCGGAATGTTTAAATGTGAAATATGTACCAAAGAATTTCCAACTTGTAAATTACTTAAAATTCATCGCCGTGTACATCGTTCAAATAAAGTCCATGAATGTATTGTGTGCAAGAAAAAATTTGGGTAAAAATTCTGTGTTTTGCTAATATTATCATGTGAATCTTTTAATTAATTCAACATTTAATATATTACAGGTGTAAAAGTTTACTAATCGAACATAATAAAACACATGTCGGCATACGACCATATCATTGTGAAATTTGTGACAAGAATTTTACATCAAAATATACTTACCAATCGCATTTGAAAACTCACATGGTATTTAATATTAGATAATATACTATTATGTATACGGTTCACCCCTTATTATCTATCTATTATTATTGTTGGTTATCAGTAGGAGATGACATAAATAATCTTAAAATATCAATATTATTTTCAAAATAAAAATAATGATTTTTGTTATAAAAACATGACACAAATTATCAGGGGTTGAATGTACATATATTATTGAAGATAAGCAAAATATTTTAAATAATAAATATAAATTAAAGATGTTGAAATATTTTTATAGGAAAGACCTAGACCCTTTACTTGTTCCCAATGTGGAAAAGCATTTTTCACCATTCAAAATTTAACACAACATGAAAAGACTCATCTCGGAATCAAAGATTTTGTTTGCAATATATGTGGTATGTCATAATTTGATTTTTTAATTGTATTATTGTGAAATTACAAATGCATTATTGAATTTTAGGAAAAGCGTTTGGTACTCAGCATAATTTGGAAGTACACGGCGTAGTTCATTCTAGATTTAAACCATATTCTTGTAAAGTTTGTGGCAAATCATTTGCCCGACGTGCTGAAATTAGAGATCATGAAAGAACTCACACAGGTATTTATTACTGAATTCTATTTCAGAATCATTCACCAAAATATAAAATACAATTCAATTAAATCAATTTATTGACTATACACAACACAATATATGCACATCTGATTTAAAGCAAATTCATTTTAGGGGAAAAACCTTATGTCTGTGAAATGTGCGGTGCCAAATTCTCCCAAAGAAGTAATCTTCAGTCTCATAAAAGAGCCAGACATTTTGATGATAAACGGTACAAGTGTCCCATGTGTGAAAAATGTTTCAAGAGAAGACGGTTCGAATATTTTCTAAAGTATCATTTAAAAGATTAATTCGTAAATATATGTATATTAAAATTTTAGACTCCTTGAATATCACATAAAAGCTTCTCATACCGGAGAACGGCCTCATAAGTGTAATCTGTGTGGTGCAACTTTTGTATATCCAGAACATTTCAAAAAGCATCAACGAATCCATAGTGGTGTAAAACCCTTTGAGTGTGAGGTAAAGTCAAAGTGATTCATATGCACATTATTATTATTTACGATGATAATTTATTTAACCTTTATTAAAGGTGTGTGGTAAAACATTCAACTCCAGAGATAATCGAAACGCTCATAGGTTTATTCATTCAGATAAAAAGCCTTATGAATGTTTGAGTTGTGGTGCAGGATTTATGAGAAAACCAGTTTTGTACGCCCATATGCATTCACAGGTAACAACAAACAAACACTGATAGTTTTCATGTTTCAACTAATTTAATTTCCAATTAATGCACAGGGCCATGTCAGTGACAAAATTGTCGTCAACCAACCTCGGGTCGGCCAACAAAACACTTCAAATGAAGGAAATACATTTATCTTAGATAATGGTCAAGAACTTGTCATAAAAGATGTAAGTTTAATTCACTTAGTACATAATATTAGGAGTTTAGGATTAAATAACTGGAGGAGCGCGGCCTCCAATAGAAATAAATGGAAGATGCTGGTGCGGGAAACCTTGGTCCATCACTGAACTGGAGTGCTTGTGATGATGAGTACATAATATTAATAATTATTTATTTCAGATAAAAGAAGAAACTATTGAACATTTAAATGCTCTCACTGACAGTCATTCATATAAAAATGGTAAAATATGTATATTACATTCTTTCATATACAAATATACAATTCTTTAACACAGTTCTGTATTCCGATTGTTACATTTAGATGTTGCATTTACAACTAAACTGGGTGACAACTTTGAAGAAAGTACTATCATGTCTTCTAACGGAAGAATGTTCATAACAAGCAGTGGAAGTAGTCAAATTATTGAACAAAATGATGGTATACTTTCTATAATACTGTCTTAGGGGCAAGTCTTGTACTCTGTACCTTTATGTACCTGCGGTGCATATACGAATAGAAATTATATTTTAAGCATAGATAAATTTTATCTATACCCATTTTGGCCATATGAATACTGTCCAGAAGAACCTGACTTGTCCCTATATACATAATATATATTTTGACGTAATATTGTATCTAATTAAAATATTTCTGAATATAGACAATGAATTGTCTAAGATAGAGGAAGCTACTGAAATTATATCTAATAAATATGAAGTAGAAGAAAATTGTGGATCAATTATAACTGCAGATGATGAAGTTTTAGACTCCGAAACTTTGGAAGTTATCAATGAATCTGGAGAGCAGGTATTTATTTAATAAATAATATTGTTTTAGACTGACATGCTATTATTAAAATGTACATATTGCGTGTTACAGAGTATTCAAGAAGGTGATGGACCAATTAGATTAGTTCAAATAAAATTAGCTGATGGTGTGAAACAATGGGTGGCTTTGAATACAATGAATATGTCATCTATATTTTAAAGAGTGTTACATTTGCAAAATAAAGTCATCAGTATCAAACAATCAAATTTAGTATTATTTGGGTGACATGATTCGACTGACTTAGATAGACCTATGTATATAAATATCTCATTAATAAGAAAGCTTTTAGCTGCCATTCACCACCGATCTGTGGGTGCAATTGTGTGTAACTGTAACAGTTATAACTGGGCGATGGAGATTGCTAACTAAATTCTCGGGGTTCACCAATGCCTTCTATTTGAAAGTATAGAAAGTGTGCAAGCACCTTAATTAAGTATGATATATCTCCAAATTTTTGTATCCTTTCATGTTGTATTTATTTCAATTACATACTCACAGTAAAAATTTATAATATAAATTTAGGAGCTGGGATGTTAAATTAATTTTACTGCCATCTAGCGGATATGACCTGAAGTAAGATAATATTTATTAACTTTCTTTAAAAAAAACTTTCAGTATTTTATCATAGATGACACTGTTACACAAATATATATATTTATATAAGTTATTTTAATTAAAAAATAATAATTTAACGGCTGATAGTTTGTTCATGGAAATGGTTCACAAAAATCTTAAATAACTATTTATCTCAAAATGTGCAATTAGCAATTGATGATTCCATGGATACATTAATTGTTATTTATTCACTAGCAACACCGAACTTCCAGTCAGTGGAAGCTGGTCTCCGCCCGACCTCTGCAAAAATCCGCTTAGTAATTGTGCGTTGTGATTATTTTCTTAAACTTTTATTGAATTCAATTTAAAAAGCCATTTTCATAATAAATTGGTCTTTTCAAAAAGTATATTTACACCTACAGAAAAAAGGAATTGGACGGAAAGAATGCGGTGAGAGTGGTTGAGAAATAGGAAATAAAACAAAATGGGCAAACTATTAAGTTTATTGGCGAGAGACGACTCCACGTGTTGCTCTTCGCAAAGATACGAAGTGTTCCTCGACTTTGAGAACGCCGCACCCACTGAAACGGAGAAGGAAGTCTTCGAGGAAGTACAGCGAGTCTTGCAGGAGTCGGAGGCCGTGCTTGACGAGATCCAGTGTTACAAGGGGGCGGGGAAAGAAATCAAGGAAGCCATCGCGGAAGGAGGAGTCCAGGCACAGCAGAGGGCCTGGGCGGCCGTAACTCCACTCGTTGCTAAACTACTTCGTTGCTATGAACACTCTTTGCAGATACAACGGGTTATTTACTTTTTCAATATTCATATAAATAATATATTTCTGTAAACGGATTCAACAACAGGTGGAACAAATGAGTCCATTTTTATTATGTATGAGATAGTTTTTCTAATATATGATTTTGATTGGTACCGAGTACTGGAAATAAGAAAGGAAAAAAAACATCAAGATCAAAATGGTATGAGAAATAAATGAAGACAAATGATAAACCTGGGTATTGTATTAGATCCTAGTAATCGCAAAAGAGAAAATTAATCATGGTTTTATAATAAAAGAAATTAATTTAATGTAAATTCCACAATATTTTATTTTGATATGTCTAGTATATTAAGTATGAAGAGTATATTTTCGACTACTAACATGTAGTCATCATCACTTGTAGAGGTTTTATAATATCTGTAATTAATAATGTTTTGTTTATTATTCAAATTATACAATATAGTTGTTAGTTTGTTTTGACATCATACTATATCTTGTGGTTTCAAATGTAAATGCATTTTTTTTGCTTAAGTGTAACGTGATCCTCTAATGTAGGTCGTGAATTTATGCGTGTCCTTATTTCTCATACAAATATTATCTTTTTCATACTCTGATGCACATCACAGATTAACTGCTCTAGATATTTTTCTTGTATTAATTTATTGTTTTCTATTGTCATATTAATAAACTAGTAATACGTATTTTATATTATAGGTGGTTCCACGATTATTGGGGTCCCTCGTCGGTGGTCCCATGAGTCCGACTCAACATTTAGAGCAACAACAAGCGTTGGTGAAGCAATTTGCTGAAATACTTGAATTTGTTCTTAAATTTGATGAATGCAAGGTAATTTATATTTATTGTTGTAATTGTGACTTTTTGAAATTAAATTAATTTTTTTTATGTATTTCAGATGAAAACCCCAGCGATACAAAATGATTTTAGTTACTATCGCCGAAGTGTTTCTCGAGGAGGTGTTGCATTATCGGCAGTGGGTGATGATGATCAAGGAAATGGAATGGGTGCTCAACCACCCCATCTTGGCGGTGATCTAGCCAATCGAATATCACTATTTTATGCACACGCGACACCAATGTTAAAAGTTTTATCTGAAGCTACTTCTCAATTTGTTGCTGATAATCAACAGGACCTTGAAAATACAACTGAAACTCTTGGAACTATGGCTAAAGTGTGCTTAAGAATGCTTGAAAATCCGTATGTTTTTTTATTATAAATGTTTAGTAATATCCATTTCTATTCAAATATATTTTTTTTTTAGAAAATTGGTCGCTCAATTTAGTCGTGAAGAAACTTCATTATTGGTATTACGTGTAATGGTTGGTCTTGTAATATTATATGATTGGGTTCATCCATCAGGAGCATTTTGTCGATCGTCATCTGTGGATGTGAAAGGTTGTGTGAAGTTTTTGCAACAACAACCTCCGGCCAAAGCAGAACCGCTGTTGAATGCTCTAAGATACACAACTCGTCATCTCAACCATCATTCGACCCCTAAAAATATACGCACATTGCTCTCTGCGTGAGGTCAGCATTCTAGTCTTGCTTGTTGTTGTTTGGAATAACTCAAATTATACAACGGCCAAGACTGATTGCTTGTAGACAACTTATTATTGATAAAAACTTGTATTCTTTTATATATTTACATTTGTGTTTACAATTTATAGTTTATATTGAAAAATATTTGATTACCTTACCTATGTGTTGTTCTAATGTTTATATAATTTCTTCTTTGTTACCACTTTTGTTACATAATCACTTTTAAGTGATTCATGTTCAAATAGGAAATTATCTAATGATTGCAATATTTTTTGCAGTCGTCTATTATAATCTTTAGTATTTAAATGATCAAATTAATGTTTTAGTGAAATTTAAAGAAAAGATATTTGTTATTGAGATACATTACAGCTTTAATATTTGTTAATCATAATCTATGGCTCAAAATTTTAGAATTGGACAGTTATAGTACGTAATTTTAAGTATCTGTTTAAACTACTCAGAAAAAAGATGATCATTTTTTTATAAATTATGTCATCTATAATTCATCTCTTATAATGATATTTTTGGAAAATGCATACTTTTACAGCAATCTTCTGGATAGATAAAATAGCAGTTACTTAAGGAAATTTTTTTAATAATTCAACCACTTACACACTTTGACATTATTTTTTACTTTAGCATTTATACTGATTTAAGGTTTTTTATTTCATATGACGGTATATTATCCTTTTATGTATTTTTTGTAAAATGTCTATCATGACATATTTTCATTTGCTAAAAGTTTTTTTATTCCTGATCTCAGTATTATTCCAAATATAATTGTGATCTAAAAAATACAAAACCATTGAAACTTATAATTTAATTTTTAGTCGAAAAAATATAATATTTAACCTTCAGACACATGGTAATAGTGCTTTATTATTTTTATATTTGTTTTTTGCCATGTGAAAGTATACAATACCACAAAACATGTTGTTATCAACAAATACGAAAGACACAAAGTTGAAAGCACATTTTCTCACTAACCATACAATATGATAACTGAATGAGTATGTTATTTCTTATAAATACATATAATCTAATCGTTTATTGTTTTCATGGACAAATTACAAATAGTCTTTTTTTTTACTTTACGAAATACTAATCATAGTCCCTTATAGTCAGTTGAGTAATAATATTTTTTAGCTACAGTATTAGTCGCCAAAGAATTAAATATCATGTAGATTGACAATATTCATATAAATACTCCAGTGTTCAATAATACATACATTTATCACGACATATTTCTTAGTATCCCATCACATAATCTTATTACCACTATTTTATTTAAGAAGAAGTGCAATTCATTGAACAAATGTTGTACTTGTACCAAAATAATAGTATAGTTATGATCAAGCACTGCCAAAGATGTCAACATTGCTCAGATTAATACTTGCACAAACATATAGCAGTTTGCGACATAAATATAATATGTATTCGTTTAGTTTAAATAAGTATACTTTTATTATATCCATTTAAACATATTATTTTTAATATTCATTTTTATACTGTATATGCATCAATAAAATTTGTGTACATTTATCATAATCTTTTACTTCAATTACGCAATACTATGATATAAATTATCTCGAGAACAGTGAAACTATAAATTGAATATGATTTCAAATTAAACACGTATAGCAAATCCATTTATTATTTTTTATTTCAATTAAAATTCATTAATCAGGTAGTGGGATTAAATGGTAGTTTTTTAGTTACGGAGCCTTGCTTAATTTTTTTAATAATATTGGGGCTCTTAATTGAGAAAACCAAAAATTTCATTCAAATTTTTTAAGTATTATTGTTTTCTCTTCTATTACTGTTAAATATAAACAAAGGCTTTATCTCGAAGGACCATAGAAAAATACAATGATGTTTTTAATATCATTGGTAAAATGCGTTTATCTCTATTGTTATCCATTTCCATTACATTTGAATAAGAAACTATTTCTCACGCAGTCTCGTAACCAACTAATTATTATCCTGTAAACTCCTATTTTATAAATAAAACAGCACATTAAGTTAGTTTGATGAGAATTGTATTTATCAAATTAAAACATTTCCTTTCTTCATCATTCTCACAAATATTTAAATGTTTTAATTCTTATAAATTATTTAATTTAAAGAGTCCTTAATGTTCATTTGGTAAGAATATACATATGTTTATAATCAAGTATTATTTGCTGGTCTTGGCTTCAATATTAATTTTCCAGTATCATCACAAGACATATTAAAGTCAGCTAAGACTGTCCGTGTCCGTGCAATTACTATACTAGGAGCAATGACCCTTTTGTGGATTCCAAATAAGAAAAGAACAACTGAAATATTAATTCAGGTTAATTCAAATGTGATATATTGGAGACATGTTTCAAATTAAGCAATAATTACTTAGTATGACTGATGTAATTGTGAAACAGGGGTGACTCCACAGGGACTGGTAGAGAGACACAATGGGAGTTACTGGATCTGTTAACCAATACCATGCACCAATTGCTGAACATACTGATATTGTCGCTAGAAGTACTAAAAAACACAAACAAAAATATATTGAAATAGCATTCAAATTGGTTTAATATGAAAACTAACTTCTCCATCTCATTGTGGCAGGTTGCAAACATGCAACGACTTCGGTAAGACGACGTTCAAAAGCCTTTAAATCTGTAAAATCAAAAATATACATACATATAATTAATGATGTATGTATTATTAAATTATGGACAAGCCTAGCTTTGATAAAATTTGTATTTAAATGAACTGAAGCATCATATATGTATATATACCATCACACGCAGTTTGTTCAAGAGACATGATTTCCCGGCCAAATTATTTAACTAAACCGAAGACCGTCTGTCACCTGTCAAATACACCAGTGTTGACACATCTACTGTTTTCGTTTATTTCCATAATAAATGAAGAAAATCACCAAATTATTATTATGTATAATATATAAAAAAGATAACAGCTCAAATTGAATTTAAAAGATTAAAAATACTTCTATGCATGTAATAACAATTATAAACAACGAAAAAAAAATCGCACCAGCAATTTCCACTTAATTCTATTAGAGGCCTCGCTCCTCTAGTTATTAATATCTAACCTCCTAACTACTTTATAAAATTCGACCCACTCATTTTGCGTTTCAATATAGTAACTATTCGTATTTTATCTCAGCGCATGAGGCGGTTGCCCTGTTCGTCCTACCTGGGTTCGCACTAGGGTTAGCGACGGCCCTGAGTGCAGGCAGGGGCGTCTATAGAAATTTTTCCTAAGGGTGGTAAAATTATGTATCAGGGCAATTTTTGTCTAATTTTTTTGTAAAATAATGAATCCAGGGGGGTGCAAGCGACACGTCTTGCATGATTTAAATTAATATTTTTGCACTGAACACTGAACATTTGAACTGGATTTATATTTCAGTTGTTAATTTTTTTATTTGGAATCCACAAAATGGTTAAGTAATTATTTTCATATACATTTTTATATGTACATATAACATTTTTTATAAAATTTTAAGTATGTATATTTAAAGGCAGAATCAACTTTGGGTTACGAGACGAAAAAGAAAAATGGCTGGTTTAACACAGAATGCGAGAGTATTATTAAGGAGAAGAACAATGCCCGTGCACAAGTTCTTAATTGCAATAGCTTAGAAGTAGAGAAGTATAGTAGTAATAGAGTCATACAAGAGGACATGGCTAAAACAGCAAATTATAGATGCTGAAATGTTTAGAGATAGGAATAATGCTAAGGAATTTTACAGGAACGTTAACAATAGTAGGAAAACGTTCAAACCTAGACTAAACTTTAATAGGAATAGCAAAGGCGAACTTCTCTGCGATCAGGAAAGCGTTTAAATAGATGGTCGGAGTACTTTAGCGACCTATTAAATGATAAGAATAGCGATAAGGTAGCCAATAAGAACGTTAGTCTGTACCAACACGCCGCGCAACCACAAATACCACCACCCACCTACGAAGAGGTGTACCACGCCATCAGAGGACTGAAGAGAGGGAAAGCCCCCGGGATAGACGAGATCTCCAGCGAACTCATAGCATACGGCGGGGATGCTCTATGGGCGCTATTACATAGTTTAATAGTATCTTTATGGGAAGGCGAAACGCTACCGAAGGATTGGGCAAGTTCGATAATTTGCCCACTCCACAAAAAAGGTGACGTTAGCGTGTGCAGTAACTATAGAGGGATATCCCTACTATCAGTTATGTACAAGATATTCGCCAAGGTTTTAAAAAATAGGCTAGCAGAATACGCGGAGGAATGCTTGGGAGACTACCAAACCGGATTTAGACCAGGGCGTTCAACAATGAACCAAATATTTACAATTAGGCAAATATTAGAGAAGTGTAATGAGGCCGACGTTCATAATTTTAGGCAGGCATTCGACACAATCGATAGGGATATTATTTACAGCACGATGAGAGAGTTTGGGTAGTCTCTCAAATACGCTGACAGATACGTACGGATAAATGGTGTACTGTCGGAGTGAGCAGGCGTAGTGATAAATGTGTGCGTCTTGCAGGTCAATAAGTCTAATATCTTCTATAAGTCTTTTCAGTACTCGCTTTTGCAGAAGACGTAAATTGCTAGAACTAAGAACGTGTTAATATAAGATTAGGCAATAAGGGAAGCCGCTAGTAGGATTAGTCATAAACGTAGATAAAAGTCAGTATATGCATGTGATCGGAATTGGTAGCACATCGTAGTGAACATCATGTTGCCCTTGTCATCATTGGATAATTGGCTGCTTGCATATATTTTTAATTGAATGCTGTTTTATTCGTAAATATGACATGGAGTTTGAATATAACTGTATCCATGGAAACACCATGAGTTTCCTGCATGTCCTGGCATAGTAATACTTACACTAGTTACCAACCAAGCGTAATCCATGGTGGACGACCATCATATGTCCTGAACACGCTACTTATTTTATCAATCAATACGATAATATAATTAAGATGTAAAATAACTAACAATACATATTTTCACAATGGGGGGTTGTCTCTGCACAAAAGTTTCTGTCGAACCTCATTCACCCCACAATCAGGTCTGTAAAGTAAAACATTACTCGAAACAAGTATAACAGTTTAATTTTTCATTATTTAGACACGTGAATATGCAGAAAATTCAAATCAATATATCAAAACTTCAAAGGAACGATCTTGCACAGATATTTTTACACTCGTCCTGTTCGGCACCTTTCTCTTTGTTTTGGTAAGTTTTTAGTGAATTTAATATAAAAAATAAAGTAATCTTTTGATCTAAACACAATGATTAATTTATAAACAGATTTAGGCTATGGTATCTGATTTTTTTCACTCGATCGAATTGATAATAATAATTTTCTTTTGTGTAGATAAGGTTTATACAGTTATTTTCAACAATGTGTTAAAAAACATATACTCAGTTATATAGGAAATGAACTTCACTGAAGATAAAAATGTAAAGGCCCGGATGTTGACGATGATCATTTTTAAAACCGCAGAAAAATATCCAGGGGGGTGTAAAATAATATACCACAGGATTTTTGTGTATTTTTTCCTTATTTTTCGTGGATGCTTGATTAAAACCAAGGATTCTGATTCAAGAAATATTTAACTGAGATTTTTTTTAAAACCTTTAGCATCGCATATGATTTTAAATAGGTTATGCTACACTTTCATTACGTCAATAGATGTGCTTTTAAGATGTAGAAATATAATTCTAATTGTGTCCAAGTTCATAGAAGTATGTCCAAAGATACGAACCCCTTGCATGGATAGAAATTATTATATAAAAAAATGATGAATCGATATTAATCAGGGCTCTCATAGCATTGAGGCTTGGTTTTTCCATGCTTAGTAAATATGTAATAGTAGTTTAGTAATAGATTATTATTAGAAGGCTTTGATATGAGTGATATACGAATAACAAATATATTTTACATAATATGTACTTTCAGGTTGGTTTAGTAAGCTACTGTATGTGGTACGGCGATATTTATAGAATAGTCAACGGATATGACGATTGTGCTAATATTTGCGGTCGACAAAATACAGAAAAATTAAATCCACAGGACAGTTGCAAAAGGGAGGATATGACTAATAAAAGGTATTGGATGAATAATATATAACTTGTAATATTATTTCGTGCAAAAGTAGCGTGTATTGTGATTTTAACGCTTAACATATCCAATATTGATTTATTGCGATAAAAAACATCCATTAACATTGTGTCCGTTTCAATGATAGAAAAGTTTCATCGATTCAACATTATAATGAGTGTATTGGTTTATATATTCAATAAAATCGATTAGAGTATATTAGGCTTCAGCAGGAAAAATATATAATTTTAATTAAATAAATTCATAGATTTTTAGTCATAAATGCAGCTGGCGAGCTTTTTGTCGACTACAACAAAATTCATAGAGAATGTGTCGAAATGTGCGACACAACCTCTTTGTAAGTAATACACAATATTTAAATTCATTTTTTTTTCACAAATCATAAATAATTCCGTCATTTTAGTGAAGAGTTTGGGAACAGATGTGTGCCGAAACAATCTGAGAAGGTTGTAAATAAATTCTTTTCGAAAACGGGAATTGCCAATTTTTTTCTGGAGGCTTCCGAAGATTTAGATTTGTGTTGGCGTGAAATCGCTTATTTGTGTCTTTTGGCATTTGGTAATAAAAAAATACCTATAATTTTAAGAAACACGAAACAGAATGAATATTTTAAGAGGAGATAGGATATCTTAATAATATTAAAAAATGTATAATTTTTATTTCGGATTAATATGAAATGAAATGCTAATTATTCTATTAGGAAAATGTGTATATTTGCCATTTATAAGTGACCACAAGTATTAAATTAAAAAATTAATTTAACATCTGGCCAAAAACAATAACGCGATTTTAAATATATTTTCTTATAAATTGATTATTGTCTTGTACTGAAAATTTAAGTAGCTTTCTTATAATAGAATCATACAAATTGAAATTTAAATATATATAGAGGGTATCAAAATTTGCCTACTTTCGAAGCTCTTAATAATGAAATCATAAATTTAATAATGATTTAATAGTATTTTATTATTTTTCCCAAGCCTTATCATTTATTATCCATAACATATATCAATTTTAAACAAATTGGAGATATCATGTGAAAGGGGTTAAAAAAATAAAGATATAAATCTAATTTTTGCCATATCCTACTACTCTCTTAAAACTTTTCATCCTGATTAAAACTTTAAATGTCTTATTAAAACATTTAGATATATTATGTGTATTGCAGTTCTTTCTGTGATAACTTTGGTGCTTTTTCGATATGTTGTTGGATTTATAATATGGACTGTTTTGATTGGAGTTTCCATCGCAAGCATTGTCGCTACGCTTTTCCTTTGGTGAGTTTAATTATTTTATTTATTACACGATTAAGTTTTTATGAGATTTATTTCTGAATAATGTATTGTCATTTTAAGGATTACGTGGAAATCTGAAAAAGATGATCTTAATAAATATGCGGAAAAAAATCAAGACAATATCAGTAAAAGACGAGTAAACACTTATCTCGCTTATGCGATAATGGCAACATTGGCCACGATTGTAATATTATTAGTATTGTTTGTGATGAGGAAACGAATAGCATTAGTAGTTCAACTTTTCAAAGAAGCGGGAAAAGCTATTTCCAGCATGCCTTTAATGCTGTTTCAACCGATTGTGGTATGATGCCATTTTGTTACTGTGATTTTCAGTTATTTAGATGAATGTTGAATTGCAGACTTTCAGCATATTGATATTTACAATTGGTCTTTGGATTTATCTTAGCCTATGGGTCGAAAGCTCGGGTTTTTTGACATTGGAAACGAATCAAAGTTTTCATTTTAAAAAAGACTTAACTATGAAGGTGATATACAAAACATATTAAATGAACCATAAAATATATTTTGCATTAAATACAGGTTTCAAGGTGGTATAATATATTTGCCTTATTTTGGCTAACACAATTTATAATTGGGTGTCAACACATGGTTATTGCTGGTGCAGTGGCTAATTGGTTTTTCACAAGGTATTTTTTATACATGTTCGTATTAAAATTTATTTCAAAATAATCATAAATAACGTCTTGTTTCAGAAACAAGAAAAACCTCGATATGCCTATTTTAAAAAGTATAAGTAATCTGTTCAGATATCACCTAGGAACTGTGGCTCTCGGCTCTCTGCTCATTTCAATTGTGCAATTTTTAAAGTTTATTCTCGATAATTGCAATCAAAGCTTGAAAGGCTCTAAGAATAAAGCTGCAGAGTATATTTATCAATGCTGTCGATGCTGCCTTATCTTATTTGAGAATTTTCTACGTTATTTGTCACGCAGTGCTTATGTCGAAACTGGTAGAAGTCTGTTTTTAGATAAACTAAAGATTACTACTCTAAAAAAATACATACCTATTCTAGCAATATACGGAGACGGATTTTGCTTAGCCGGGAAAAAAGCTTTTAAAATACTGTCATCAAATGCCCTGAGAGTAATGGCCATCAATTCCGTGGGAGATTTCATACTTTTTCTCGGAAAAGCTTTTATAGTTATCGTAACTGTCCTCGTTGGAATTGAAATTGTTCAGGTATCTATGCTCTAAAATCGATGGTTTTATGTAATTTTATTGGTTTTTTCCCAAATTGAGTAAATGATTCAGATCCATAACTTATGTATATGTAAACGTAGATGTTCTTATATAATATTTTTTGTTGCAAAAGTACCAAAAAAAAATTACAGCCAATTTAATATTATATTGTGAACTTTCAAATGCTGTTTTGTGGTCATGGGTTCAAATTCCACTGAAGTAAAAAAAAAGATCGGTTATTACGACTGGGAGATTGGGAATAATATTAATAAAATCCCGATCGATCGTCTTGATCCAGGTTTACTCTGATTCCCTGGTAATATACTGAGGTGATACCGGGCAGAGTCGGTCTGTCGGTGACCTGTGTAACTAGTAATAGTTAAGATCACCGACAGACAATTAACACGTTGTTGTGTATAAAAACTTCCTCAAAGAAAGCTCCATCAGAGATGTAGGTATCGCCTTGATCCAGTTTTCTCTGATTTGCTGGACTGTAAGATAAATACTGAGGAGATTATTAAGTCGGTCAGAGCCGCTCTGTCGGTGACCTGTGTAACTAGTGATAGTTAAGTTCACCGACAGACAATGAATTAACACGTTATTGTGTCTACAAATTGTTAATACATCTCAAAAATCCCCCCAAGGCGTATATAAATACATTTTTATGAATATGTATATAAGAAGTTTCCACCAACCCATTGATTTATTTAAATTAACATCCATTAGTTGCGATGTTTTTTTTATTATTATAGTGATTCCACACTTTTCGATAAAGGCACTTTCTGAAACCACTAATCAATTACTTCTTAAAAATTACATTTTGATGCTTCAAGTCATCTAGGATAATTTGATTCCAATTTTTTTACACAACTACTGCAATAATATGACTAATATTAATTTTTTTTTTTCAAAGAAAAAGGAAGGTGTACAACATGTATGGGTCCCTCTAAGCATCGCTGGACTAATCGCTTATTTAACTTCTCATTGCTTCATGACCATCTATGAGGTAAACCACATTTAAAATTGCATTTATCAACAAAATACAAATAAACCAACTATTTACAGATGACTATTGACAGTATCTTCATCTGTTTCTGTGAAGATTGTGAAAGAAATGATGGCCTCGCTCGGCCGTACTTCATGAGCAGGGGCCTAATGCAGTTTGTTCAGAACAGTAAGAAGGCCTTGGCAATCCGTGATGAATCAGAATCATCCAACCAAGCATGGGCTAAATCCGTCTCGGAAAATATTGAAAGATAACCACATTCTTTTAAGCTTCCATATTATAAATATTTTTTTTATTAAAAACACATGTGGAGAGTATTTAATTTCATGTATTTACTTTGTAACATACACCAAACATGAATAATAACAAGCACATCTCGGAGCTCTTATATTAACTTAATATGAAGCAAGTCCAGCTTGCCATTCTTAACAATAATCATTTGATATTATTTACAAAAATGTCAAAGTGCATTACGCTACTTAAAGAAAACACACACAAATATTGACTAATCTATTGATCAAATAAATATACTAAGAATAGTCATTTAGATGCTATATACACATATAAAACATTATTGCACATTGTTATGAGCATTTCATATTGGTGATAAACATTACTATTCCATCCACATCCGTAATAAAAACAATAATACACATATTTAACAACTTTTCGCAGTGCTACAATTAAAAACCCTCAACTAAGACATATACACAATTGCGTATTCACTGAAATGCAGCAACAAAAAAATACTAGAAATACCTGTTCAGATGAAACAAACTTGAGAAAATCTTAAGAATATGGGTGTAAATTGGCACAATAGTAAACAGCTTCCAAAAAAGAATGACAAGTATTGATTCAGTCTTCTGAAAAATGCATCAGAATGAAAGATGTAAACAATATAAATTAGAATTTTTGACATCTAATACTTGGTGAAATTCCATATTCAAAAATGAAAACAATTGATTTTTAATATAAAAATACTGAAAATAACAAATATTATTTTGTCCGGAAAATTAATATAATATTTAACATTGGTCAAATACAGCTATACAAATAGGGAAGAGAAGGGATATGTAGCTATATTCACTTGGGATTTAAAAAAAAAACAGATCTTTGATAAATTTTCCTTTACCTGAAACAGGTCAATGTTGAGTTCGTGGTTAAGGAACTATACACTCATTTATATAAAGAAAAACAATACAATTATGAGCTACCGAACAAAAGTAAATTTCAGTGGATTATTTTTATTACTGTGGGAAATATGACTTCTGATAATAATAACATTGTAAAAAAAATGTTATCAAAATACAGAGTAATTTTTGTCATTAAATAAGCAGATCTCGAAAGTGCTGTAAACCTAGGACATTAAATTAAAGTCCGTGATTCTAATACATATTCGAATTCCACAGTAGTTAACAAAAACTGAAAACCAAATTAAACATCAAACAAGATTCTAATTTGAGACAAAGTTTAGTCATTGAAAATTAAAAAATCTATTCATTAGGCATAATTCAAATTTTATGGTGTCAGAAAACAATATTACTAAATAAAATTTCACTACTTATAAATAAATGTGTACAATATATATTTATATGTACATATTATAAGATTTTAACAATGAATTTATAATGTTCTGATAGTCGTAATAGCCAAGCATAAGTGAAGTGTTCGGTTAACATTTAACAACTAGTCAGTCATTTTAAAGTCAGAGAAGCCGACTTTTGCAGTCTCCAAAGTATTTGGTGGATTTCAAAAAATTATGAGGTTTCTTAAATAATCAAAAAATGTGAAATGCTTGGCACGGTGAAGACATAAAACAGATCAATGTATCAAATACACAGTGTAACAGAAAGATTAGAGTTTTAATAGGAAAATGTTAAATACAGTGAAACCTCATTTTTACGTTCCCTCGAATTCTCGTTATTTTTGACGGGTGTCCTATCCCGTAATAAATGCCTCATTTTTACATTTGTTTTTTTGCTCAATTTACAATTTTTCTACATGAATGGTTTTCACATGGTAGGACTAAAAATTTACGCAATAGATAGTCTTTTTCCCCATAAAAACGAGGATTTACTGTAATATGTTTACAATATTCAATAATTTTAATTATGTACGAACATGTTCACCCGAGGTTCAACATAACAGTCACAGCTTACATACATATATGTTTATGTATTTAATACAGAAACTTGTATATAATAAGATGAAAAAATTAATTAAAATATAATAGATAGGAAAAGTAAGTAGTCACTTTTAATATGAGTATTTTTTAAATAATTATTTTCTGTAAATAACACATATTTTCTATTTATCAATACCTGTTATGTTGTTTATGCTGTCTAATTAATATCAGATAAGAACTCCAATTTGATACAAGTCTGGTATATTTCATAAAAACATGGATTTTTTTTATAAATTAAGAGGTAAGGCAAATACAATTTATAAAATCATGTATTACCGAAATACTGTTTACGTGAATACACATATTTCATTAAATTAAAAAAAAAATCATGTACATACTATTATGTTAAAATACTGATGATCACGAAATACCGTCCAGATTTACAGACTCCAATGAATCAATACATGTCTATTTGAATTTACAAAATTAAGTAAGTCGACTAATAAATATTGAACTTAAAACAACATATTTGTAAAATGAAATATGAATTAATACAAATTGTGTGATACTTTAACTAGAAATATGTAAATAGGCAGAAAAAAAAATTAAATCTTGAATGTAACTAATGGACGGCTTATGATAAAAAATTATTGCCTATGGCAAGATGTTGAATTGAAGACAATTAAAATGCTCAAAGATAAACAGAGTTCATATATATATTTATAACATATGCACAATATAAATTTTAAGTTACTAACAAATAAATATTGTAAAAACCAGACAAAAATTTAAGTATATTCCCAACAAAACAACAGATATGAATGATTTGCACTAGTTACAAAAATATAATTTTGTTGCTTATTATTAAAAATTAACACAGTCCACAACTCCTAAATGTATTTTACATACACTTAACACAAATTATTGGTGATTGAATTCAAATGCACTGTTTTTTCTGCATCAGATAACTGTGGATTCATGTCTGCGATTAACTTTATTCTTGCTCTGTGAGAATCTAAAACCAATGGTTTGTCCTTGCAAAGCTCATTAACAAGTAATAGACTAGACGCACCGGCTGAAGTGATTTTATCTCTAACAATACTACCACAAGATTGAGCTTTATACAATCTCCCATTACGGTTAGAAAGTCCAGAAAATGTGGGCATTCGGGGCAAACACAATTTTTTATGCACTTGAAAATATCTAGTAAGTAATCTCATCTTCTTAAAACTGTGCTTTTCAGGCACAGTCATCAATTTTTGACAGTTTTCTTTCTCTTCAGAAGTAGCACGACTAGAATTCAATGATGTGATGAGGTTTTCTAGAGTCGGTTTTGAATTTGCATCATTCAGAGTTGTTTTATTGGTTTTGTCATTTTCTCCCATTATGCGATTTTGCCTTTTGCCAAAACTTTGTAAAAATTTTGAAGAGTTGAAAAATTTTTTGGATTTGTGTTCAGGAATACTAGGCACAATGTCCGCTTCATGAACTTCGGTTATTCTATTCAAAGACTGACTTTCTCTGAGACGCGTTTCACATGATCGCCTTCCTCCTCTGTGTTTCCGATTAAGACTGCCATTATTTCCACCTTTATTACTGTCTTTATCACAATCAGCACTATTATTTTGATTAGTCGAAACATACATCGTTTGGCCGGAAGAACTGCCACTTGAACCGCCTCCGACAGCCCCTTGTTCTTGAGAATCACTAGAGTCATCGTGAGAATCTCTTCTTTGGGCAAGAGGTTTGTGGGTTGGAGTATTAAGATGTTTTGAAGACCTTTTTTTATGGGTCTCAGATTCTTCATCTGACCCATCTGATGAACTACAGCTTGCAGGTTTTAAATTTCTGTGATATTTTGTCCGTCTGTTACTTGCACTTTTTGTAGACATTACATTACATTCCGTTTTATTTGAAAAATCAGTTGATTTGTTAATGGTACTTTGCATCTTTAGGGGAGAAGGCATACTTTTAAATGTTTGCAGTTGGGAATGATCTTTGCTTGGATTACAAATAGGAATGGATATCGTTGAAGATTCATTTATAACTATTGATGACAAATCATCCTCGCAAAGTAATGGCAGTCCACCTTTGACATCAATGGATCGATTAAATGTGGCAGGAGTCTTGACAATCTTCGGTATTGAAAACATTGTGGTACGATTATTTCCAACCAAAGTAGATTCTATCGCAGATTTTGGCCTTGCATGTTCACTTAAATTATTCTTTTTATTGAATGATGGCATCCAACCAATTGTAGTTCCCATTCCACAATCACCTAATCTTTTACGAGTATTTTCATCTTCTAAACTTATCTAATAAAAAAAAAAATCATGAAACAAATTAGCAAAAAATATAAATGTAAAATTTTACCTTATGAACTGATGTGGTAAGATTATTATGCTTTTCACCAGTGACATTGTTGGCGTTTCCTAAAGCTGCAGGTAATCTTTCTTGCAAAGCAAGGTGTAAACGACCCTCAGATCGAGATCCTCTTCTCCCTGAACTACTATCTTCATCATCTTCTTCCTCTCTTACAATGCTACATTTTCTTGCTCTCTAAATTTTAAATAAAACAGTTCGAGATTTTAAGTTTTTTAAAATCAATCAGGCAAATTAACAAGCTTAAGGGATTTATCTGAGACAAAAAACAATTAGCACATCAACCTAAGCCAATAAAAGCAGAATTACACATAAACACATAAAAACAATACCTGAGGAATATCACCAGGAGTTCTGGGAACAGTTAACAATGAACCAGTACGAGATTGAGAGGGAACAAGAAGTTGATTTCCTTTTGTATTTTCATTGTTAACATTGGAGTTTTTATTTGGTATAAAATTTGCGACACTGAGAGCTTCTGGACGTTTTACAATGTTTTTTTCTGGGCTAAAAATAATGATGAATAAATTATTACAAATTAAAAATTTATATGTATGAACAAGAGTTTCTTAAATAACTAACCGTTGTAATCTTAATTTACATTCAGCTAATAAGTAATAAGTGGCAGTAACATGGTTATATTCATTTTTATCCAAAGCTTCTAAAATCTGATCTTTAGTTGCTATTTGCCCATTGACCATTTTTTGAATAATTAGCGCATGGTCTTCCTCATTCAGATGTTGTCTTGATACCAATGGTAAATTATCTTCGCCTAACTCATCCACAGAATCTGTAGTATCATCCAAAAGTGAACCTCGAACCCATGGATCTGATGCTATTTGAGATAATGTTGCTCTTTTATCTGGTTGTCTAACAAGCATCTTACCAATAAGCCTAAATATATCTTTTTTTTTAGTACCATTAGGGTTATACACATATAATTTAATTTTAAAAAGTCTACTCACGCTCTGCATTCAGAAGAAACATGTTGTGGAATAATATATTTACAGTCCATTATCATTGTGAGAGTTTCACTGTCATTTGCTTCTTGGAACGGAGCATGACCACAAACAAGCATATAGAGAATTACACCTAACGACCACACATCTACAGCAGGAGCATCATATGAATCGCCTAGCAGAATTTCTGGTGCTGAATATGCTAGACTTCCACATGAAGTTTCCAATTTTTGACCAGGACAAAATTTGTTACTAAATCCAAAGTCTGTCAATTTGACAACACCCAATTTTTCAAAAAAGACAACATTTTCAGGTTTTAAGTCTCTGTGAACCACATGTAAACTGAAAAATGATAAATAAGAAAGTTAAAACTGATTCAAATATTTATATTAATTATATTGAATCATTATTATTCTCACCGATGACAATATGAAATCGCTCGAACAATTTGCCTAAAATAGTCTCTGGCTACTTCTTCAGACAAACCAGTATCATGTTTCATAATATAGTCATATAAATCTCCACCATCTCCTAATTCTAGTATCAGGTACAGCTTAGTTTGAGTATCAATCACCTCATACAAACGGACAACATTCGGATGCTGAACTAATTTCATACATCGCACCTAAATTTAGAAAACGTAATTTTAATATAAATTTAATAAAAATAAATTAAATTTCACACGGTCAAAACAGCTCAATATGAAATCAATTTTCTCGAAATATCAGTCAATGTTAATCGATAAAAAGTTTTCGATTGAAAATTTTGTTTGTTCTAGTTAAAAAAAATTTTTTTTGTTCTAGTTAAAAAAAAGTATTTTGGTTGAAACGATTTTGACTATATTCAAATTTGGTATTAACATATAAACAAGCATTGCTCAAGTGAATTACCTCCTGGAAGAGATGAGCTCTTGACACATCATCTAATTTAGTTTTATCTATTACTTTAACTGCTACTTTTTCACCGGTAAATACATGGCGGGCTAATTTCACCACTGCAAAATGACCACTTCCTAAAGTTTCTTCCAAATCGTATAGACCAGCAATTTTTCCACCAGAGGGTCGACCGGGACCGGGACCCATCACTAAACTGAATCCTCGATGCATGTCACCTATAACCTGTTAATTGACAATTGACATGCACTGAATTAGTATAGTGGAGAAAAAAAATTATACATCTAGTCAAGTGTACGTAGATAAATTAAATTAATAAATAGTACGATGCTTTGAGGAAGATTTTAAGATTCATGATGACAATCGTCGATGACGTCAAAATAGACGTGAAATTTGCTCAGATTTTAAACTAGAAGTTGAATCTACAATATGTGCATAGATGTAATTAACTGCCCCTGAATTATTTCTTAAAATAAAAGATTCCTAAAATTATCCTACAATGTGTATAAAAACATTGTGACGTAAACATATAAAACAATATAGACATTTTTTAACTAAATGTAAGTATCCAATAAAAAGTGGTAATACTATTTTTATAGATATTTGGAGAACTGGAGAAGTATATATAAAAAAAATATTTATTAGAAATATGTCCAATTGGTGTGATATTTTTGTAATTAAGAACGATATATTATGTGGGCAGATTATGAGTTGAAACATACTTTATCAGGTATAGGAAATATAATCAAGATATAGTATTAAAATGTGAGAATTGACAACGAATGTCAACATTGGTCGCCCTAGTTCGACACTGTGGTTTGTCGTCAGTGGTCAGTGGTCAGTCATCAGTGCCAAGCTGTCTCGTATACAGTACACTACACCATCACAGGACATACTTACAGGGCGAGGGTTGGCTATCGCTATACTATACTCTTAGTATTATAGTGGAAGTGCCTTGAGCGATAGTGACAGTTGTAGTTGTAGTTATAGTTATAGTTATAGCGATGGCCGGCACTGACAACACAATGGTCCTGTGAGGCTGGAGCAGCAGGAGCAGCAGGAGCAGCAGGAGCAGCAGGAGAGGCCACCATCACAGTCGCGGCCAGTCCTACTAAACATCAGATCGCCGCCCGCCCCTCTCACGCACTCTCGCTTCTACGCGAACACTGAACGACCACACTTGTTTTACAATTATTGCATACATACATACTCGTATGTACAAATACGTGAAAAATACAGTAACCATATATTCCATCTGAGATTCTAGATAGCTATCTTTAAGCTGTGAGAAAATTATGTTATCAAAAATATTTACCTATTTCGGCGTATCGATTATTATATTACAATTAAAGAAAATCGGCAATTAGATAAATGCAATAGATTAAAGTTTAAGCCGACAGCAAAATAGTCATGAAATTTAATGATAAAATAGTGGAGAAGTGGTAAGTAATATCATTAATCTTCCACCACTATGCTTTGTATTTCTCTAATATGAGTGGTGGTGGAAAAAATCACAATTTTGTTGTGATATGTCATGTTAAATCAGAAACACAGTATGGCGTAGTACCTGGACGTTATCCTGTGAATTTGCTTCATTGTAACATGGGTGTATATAGTGGCCGTAACGGCCATCCATACTGGATAACTCGGCTGATCGGATGAATTGGTACATTCAACATGGTACAGTTGTTTTACCCATTAAACACCTAAGACCATTTTTTTATGAATTCATTCTCAATCCGATCGACATAAATTTCAAAACATATCATCACTTGATTTTACCTTTGTCTACTTATTCTATATTCCCAAACCTCTTATGGGTCTCAGAAGAGAGAAAAAACAAGTCTTATAATGGTAAAATAAAGATATATTTAATAAGATTTATTTTTATTTTCATCTATTCTTAATTATTCTATGGAGACATCAATTGACATGTGACCATTATCAAAATTATACTGCACATCATAATTAAACTTATTACCTACAGCCTGTGCATATTGAGAGTCCTGAAAATGTATGATTATTTAAAAAATTATAGAATAATTTTAATAGTACATGCATTATTTATTTTATTGCACCTACCAAAAGTTTTACAGCTTGACGTGTGTAAGGATCCCAGGTAACTCTCTCATTTAATACTGGAGTAGATATGGGACCTGAATTTACAATAATCTTTTCATCCCCATTAAGATCCCATGTGATCCAAAATGTAAATGCATTGTAAGTACCGTTACTAAAATATTAGAATAGGTAAATTGTGAAACATATGATTATCAAACAACATTATTATTAATTACTTGTCAATTTCAATAGATCCTGAATTTTTCAATATCCCCTGGTAATTTTTCATGAAATTTACATCCAATATTTTCATAGGACTGCATCTGCAATAACATGGGTACTCCCAAAGCGGTTGAGCTTCAATATTATCATCAGCAAGATTTTCAGATTTCTGTTGGCATCAAAATTATAAATGTTGAAAATACATATTTATATGTATACCTGTATACAAAAATATTTAAATATTGAGTTATTACCTTAATTAATTCATCAAATATTCCCATGTTAATATCTTCACAAATGTTGATTGGAGATTTTATTTTATGTAAATCTAAAAACTCCACAGTCATACACCACAGTGTGCATTTAGAAGGAATCATTTTAAACTCGGCATTATTTTTGTACAAGTGTTTAACAAAGTTGGCAATCCGAAAATTATCCCATGGTAATATAGCAGTGTTAAAGCAAGGATCTCCCAAAACAAGATTTATTTCACTAGCTTTATACTTTTCAAAGACAGAATCGATGTTTGGAAACAGCTCAGCATGATCAACTAAATTATTAAATTGTATGTACTGTTGTAAAACTCTCCTTGTCATCAGCGAAGATTCAATATAAATTACTTTTTTACCGCCCATTTTCGGTACCGACAATCCCAACAGAGATGCACCATTGAGACATAGAGCTACAGTATCATTATTAATATGATTCAGCATAGATTGGAGCATTTTTTTATGTCTTCTCCCATCATTTAAATATCCTATTTGGCTTCTGGAATAAGCTACGTGAATCCCACAAGCACATTGCGGTCGTTGTCTGAAGTCGGTAATTGATTCATTGGGTGGTTTTAGACTGAACCAGAGAGAATATTCATCATGGGAGACTGATAAATTTAAAACATCGCCTTGTGAATAAAACTTCTCTTTGGGGAAATAATAAACAGCCTGCATCCAGTGGTCCCGCCAAGGGATCGTATCCTCTGGATGAGAATAATTCAAATTTGTGTCTGGATGACTCCACCACGGAGCACAGCTCAATATCACATCACCTAAATCACAAAATGGCACATTTGTCAAGAACGAAAAGAAACAAAATCATTAATCATTTTAAAGCCATACCCTCAGGATCCATTTTTAAATCCCACCACATAAAGACCATTTGAGCGGATCCAGAAGAGACAACATTAGCTTCTATTTCTAGAGTTCTTTTGAACTCAATGGGTGTTTTGCCTGACCAATCAAAGTGAAAAACTTCCAATGGCTTAGTTATTTCTTTAAAATATTCTCTTTTGACTTGGCTGAGTTGAATATCATGAACGGCAGCAGAACCTTCACAGTCACGTGCCTAAATATTTTATTAGTTATGTAAATAAGGCATTTAGTGATTCAAATTTAAAAATATTACCTCCGGAGGTGTTTGAATTATTATTTCACCGTCGCCATTCGCAACGTCCATTATCTTGTTCCATCTTTGTAAGTAAGGACACTCTACAACTTGAATATACACCGAAGCAGCATTAGGAACAATGATACTATCTTTTTCTAATAATTCTTTCAGGGCATGTTCAAATGTTCCGAGAGCTCCTTCCCCGATCAACTCGGTGTCGAAGACTTCCGTAACGAGAATATTAGCTTTGTGGATCATGTCACCATTCGGACCCACCTCAATGTCAGTAGACCGTTTTGATATAAGTTTAATTTTATCTTCGTATCCATTTTCTTTAATGATTTTCTTAGCGCAATGGGCCATCGGACGGAATCCCTCGCAGGCGTGTATAGTGTCTGCTCCGCTTTTAGCAGCCATTATCGAAAGAAGACCTGTTCCAGTTCCTGCAGCGGTTAAGCAATGAAGGTTAAGGTGAGTGAAAGAGTGGTGCATTATAGTCATAGTTACAGTTATGGTTATAGTTAGAATGATGTCAATAATGAGCATCGATCATACCAATGTCGAGGACATGCGCCAGCCTGCCTTGCCGGTGGATCTTCTGGATGGCGGCCGACAAGCCCAGCCAGTACTTGTGGTTGCGGTCGCCGTCGTGGAGCATGTCAGCGAACTTGGCCCTCGCGATCTCCTGCGCAAAGTCGTACTCCTCGCCCACAGGCACCCACACTCGCTCCCCGTTCAGCGGGTTCACTTGCTGCTTGAACTGCACCATCTTATAGTAATAATAACCTCTAACCTGTTTTGTTTAGTGCTCGACTGACACATGAGCTTGACATTACCGTTTACACATTACTACATATTCATAAATACTTATCTCAGGTAATTAGGTAAAATCAACTATTATTATTCAAAAACATTTTTTTGTAACGGCTTCATCCACTTGCATTTGGCGAATTCTACCCGTAGCGAAATTTTACGGCAAAGCGAACAAAAATTATTTGATCTGCTTCCCTAGTGACATGTTTCATGTTTCTGGTCTTCACAAATTTTCCAAATTATGTAGGAAATGAATGATTCCTCGCTTTACTTACGAAGTGGTGGATCAATAATAATATTTTTCCAGTAGCAAATAATAATAAATAATAAATGCAGTAGCAGTGTATCGAGATATGGTAGTGTAGTGTAGTCCGGCGGTGGAGTGTGCGAGTGTGCGAGTGTGCTGGTCGTGGTCGGTGGTGATCGCAGGTCAGAGAGAGAGAGAGTGAGGGGCGTGGTCAGCAACAGTCAACAGTGAACAGTCAGCAGTCATCATGTCGGCGCCATCTTCAGGAGTCAGTCAGTATCGCTGTAGTATTTGCCAGTTAATGCCAGTTCAGTACGAGCGAGTAGTAGTCATTGTATTAGTGTTGGTGTTGGCACTTTGGCAGTGGCCGCTACAGACTGCAGATTACTAAACTTGTCCTTGCACTGGAACTGGAACTAAAACTAGAACTATCGGCAGGACATGAACCATACTTTGTTGCATTACAGTCGTGCCCCGCAACTTCAGGCTCCTGGAAGAGCTGGAGCAAGGCCAGAAGGGAGTCGGCGACGGCACCATCTCCTGGGGCCTCGAGAACGACGATGACGTCACTCTGACCCACTGGACTGGCATGATTATAGGACCTCCGAGGGTATACCCACTTGCATACCTCTATCGTCTCCATACTTATTATGCCGGCCTCCTTCCGGTCGCTAGTGTTAATATAGTGATAACTTGATATCTCATAGCCTCTCTTATTGAATGGATGTGTGACACCTTCAAAGTATGTAATCTTTAACATAACTGCACTATTCCTACAATCATTCATATGGATAGTTGCTACTATTCTTAAATCATACATTTCATAAGTGTCCTTATAAAAAATAGTTTTGTTTGCTTTAATTCCAATACTCGATACAACTAAGTTTTTCAATTTCCCGTAAAACTTCAATCTATCTTTATACAGGGGGGACTTTAACTAACAGAGAATATTTTTTTATTTATGAAAAAAAAATAGTTCTTGATTAATGACGTATTTAACAGACATACTGCAACACGACGCGGTGTTCATTACTGCGTATTTAAAAAAATACATGTACATTTTTTTTCTACTTTTTTCTGTGATACCCTACCGCCCCTAAAATATTCTCAGGCCGATCTAATTCATCTATATTTTAGATTGTTCTTAGAATTTTGAAACAAACCTTATACCGTCCATTAAATTTTTATTCATTTTGCATAAGTTGCATTATAATATTGAAAAAGAAACAATGTTAAGTTTACATTCCAACGATATTATTTTAATTCTTTCACTAAATGTTCGGGAATTAGATTTACTTTGTTTAGCCATCAAAACCTTAATAAAATAGTATATATAAAAAATAACGAAGGTCAAGGAGAATGACAAAAAAATTGTTATATTGAGGATTTCGATATATGTATCAAGATTTTATTTTGCAGACTTCGTTTGTATAGATGTCGTAAATGACAACATTTCGTTATATTAAGGTTTATTCAATATTTATATTGCAAAACTTCACTATATGTATAGAGGTAAAATTTACATAGGGATAGATATAGAACATAGTTCTATCTAGATTCCACTGTATTAAAAAATATGTTGATCATATTATTAATTTATTATGTTTCATTGGAGGGCAATTTTTTTTTTCAATAATGATCTTTATTTCAGACTCCGTATGAAAATAGGATGTATTCCTTGAAGATAGAATGTGGTGCTGCATATCCTGACGATGCACCTTCTGCTAAATTTTTGTCTAGGATCAATATGAACTGTATCAACAGCACCAATGGAATGGTCAGTATTCAATAAATGCGACAAAATACTAAATAATAAGTTCTAAAAGAAATATAATGTTAACAGGTTGATAATCGACAAGTTCCAATATTAGCAAGGTGGCAACGCGACTACACAATTAAAACAGTACTTCAAGAACTCAGACGTATTATGACTCTCAAAGAAAATATGAAATTGTCTCAACCACCAGAGGGTAGTATGTTTTAGTGTGGGGTGTTATATATTTAGCATTTATAATAAAACCAGCATATATTGCATTATGGATAAGAATAGGCGATCTTGATCTTTTAAAGTTTTACTTTGAAGTTTAGACCAGTTTTTATTATAATTACTAATTCAGTGTTTATGCAAAGGCTATCATTTTTTGCATTTAAAACAAAAATGAGTTGACACATTGAATTTGATCTCCCAATCGGGATGTAATATTTCCTAAAATAAATGTGTAGCTTATATTTTTATATTTGTCTACTACTTATAGTTACTATTTACTCGAGTTTTTATAAATTACTATTCAATTAATTTAAAAACACCTTCATAATGTAACCTTACCCTCAGTCTACTGTTATATAGCAACATACTCTTTATATAATACATATGTATATTTAACAAATATAAAAAACCGTTTGCTTTAACAGATTATGTTCTGTAAGCCTTCTGTAATTGTTTATTTATGTGAAATATTTGATGCTGTGGCTACCTAGAGCAAAACTAAACTTTGAATAAATTCATTATCAATTTAAATTATTTACTTTTTCATTTGAACTTTGAATCCCTTCTACAAAAATAACACCTGATTCAAAAAAATGTTTCCATTCCTTTCATTAGATCTTGAAGTTGGCCCTTCATCCGAGAGGTTTGTACCTCCCCCCTGATATAAATCATTATTAGCATCCACCCAATTGTACGAAAAATGTACTGCTCGGTATAAAATTTGCTACACATTAATCAATCGTCAAAAGCCAAAAATCACAAATTATCTAAAAGAAACCATAAAAGCTTCCCTATTGTTGTGTCCTTTAGCAAGGAGTAAGCCTGTCTGTGGCCATTTTAGTAAGACGATTTCTCAGGCAATGTGTCCTTCATATTTAATTCACTTCTCTACCAAATCACAATGATCAACACTGCTCACCAGGGTGCAAACTCCTCATTCTAGAATCAACAGCCACTTTATCACATGTCGGATTTGTTTACAGATTAGATTTTGCATAATTTGACTCGCTTATCAAATGCACCGGATTCGGCCATAATTTAAGGACTTTGTAGCGTAAAACCGTCCTGAATTCTCAATTTAAAAATGAAACTGAAACCCTTGCTGTCTTTAACCATTTAGCCTTTCTACTGTTGAATTATATGGAAGCGTTGAAAAGAGGAAGGGTGAAGCCAACAAGACGATTTTGAATTACAGCATATTTAAAATATTCAACACAAGGGCAAAGAATACAACACAACATTTATCATAGGAAAAAAAATAACTTTAATTTTTTTAATATTTCACTAACCCTCATAATACCACGCTTCTTTTCCATAGTTTTTTTTTTTCATCACATGTTAGTTTCGCCTTTCCTCTTTTCAACGCTTCATAATAGACTTGGGAACATTTAGTGTATTAAAACTGTTATTTTTAACATTTTCACTATTTTATTCAATTAACATTGAATACATTAAATAACAAGGTGGTCTGTTATTACGAATATCTTGTGTTTAACACTGTTATTTTTAATCATACTAGTTTGATGTGAAGAATATAAAGAAAAAATTTACAGTAGAATATTGATTTAAAAAAATCATTCTGATGGTATTGAAGTTTATCAAACCAATACAAGATTGCTAGATTGTAAATAAAAGTATTAACAGCTTGAATGTAAAATAAATACAGATGTAATCAAAAATTGACATTCTTCACGTATTTAGGCTTTAGGTTTAAATACAATTTTTCTAGATTTCATTACAGACCACTTGTGCCTGTAAACGTAATAAACTGCTGCTGTCAGTATTGTGAAAATACCCATTGCTTTAATAGCCATTCTCATGCGATCATCATATTTAGGCTCCGATGTCCATTTTAGGAATTCGCATACATCTTTAGCGAGTTGGCTTCCGGTAGCTGGAGTTCCATCAGAGTATTCTATGGCCTGTGAAATATTATTTTAATACATACTATTCTCATTATTTTATTCATATAAGTGGTTTACCTCATTGTAGAGTGCTTGAGCCATAGAAATAGCTCCACCTGGGAAATATGGATTATAATATTGACCTTCCTGCATGATAATGCCCGCCGGAGGATCACAATACCCGGTTAGCAATGAAAATATGTAATCTTCACCCCCATCTCTGGCAGAAACAATCAGAGACAAGTCAGGAGGGTACGCACCTAAAATTGCCATAAAATATGTGGTCATCAAAAACACAAGAATTTTTTTTTCATTAAATACCATTATTGGCAGCCCTGGCAGCTTGCTCATTCGGGTAAGGTGACGGGAAATAGTCGGATAATTTTCCAGGTCTCATATAATAATTACCGGTATCATCTGGACCATCTTTAATCATGGCCTGAATAGCAAGAATAAAAATACGATATTTAAATTTAACAAGAGCATTTTCTGTCTTATGATGTAAAATATGAATTATGTATTTTGTTTTATTAATAGTATAACAAAAATGTAATACTATTTATATTTACCTCGGCTGCTTCTGCTTTAGCCTCCACCTCAGTGTGGGAGACACCGACTAAATTGCGATAAGCGATATACTGCATAGAGTGGCATGCGGCACAAACTTGCTTATAAACTTCATAACCTCTTCGAATGCTATAACATTCATAATAATAAATCATCACCTACAGACATCGTTGAGCAAAAAATAAATTTAAAACAATTCTTACCTGGCATGATCTAAGGAGTGAAAGAGACCATTGTGATACCAGGGAAATTTGGGTGGATGAACAACATTACCGGATGCACTGATAGATTGTTCTAATGCAATCCACAGTGCCCCGATACCGCCACCGACCACACCGACAGCAGTGCAAAACTGAAAAGGAACAAAATACAGTGACTCGGTTGAAGGAGCAATATTGAAGCCGATAAATGCAATGGATCATTTTTATTCAAATATTTAATAGATGCCGATAGAATATTGCAATATTAAATAAATTTGATGATTATTGATAAATTTAAAAAATAATAAATTTCAATAAGAAGTCAGGACGTTGACTGACCGTCTTTTTGCCCTTGGACCAGCCACCTGCAGATGTCGACAGTTTGTTGATCTGAAATATCGGAATGACAGAATTAGGTAAGTTATAAGTTACATAATACTACTTGTCACTTTGACAGCCTGGCCAGCAAGTCCAGGTGTGAAGCCCCGCCTACGCGTCCCGGGCACGGACACACGTGCAGACTGACCTGGCCTAGTCTAGTAGTGGCGCCCAGAAGAGGAGCGCACGCCCTGCCCACAGCCATCGCTGCCATGTGTACTGTGTAACTGTCCTCTACTCTTACTGTACCGTACTAATGTACTAGTATCACTGTAACTGGAACTGTTACTGTAACTGCTAGGACCCCAACTCAGACTCTGACTCGCGCCGTGTGCTCGTGTCTTTGCCTGACTGTACTGTGGCCCCGCCTACTGTCACCCTGTCCGCTGACAGAAACCACAGCCACTCACTAGATTATCCTCGGAAAGTTTTTTAGCTGGCAACATTAATTCACTTCTATGCTTTTTTCCATCATATTTATAATAATAAAGATTCATAATCATTAATTACTGTGAATTTTGAACTTATATTCTTTATAAACTAGTTTATTAATATGAAAACAATCATGTTAATTTTTTGTGGATGTGCACTAATCAGTAGCATAGAATAATTCGTTGCTATAATATGAAAATATAGTGATAATAGATATTTCTGCAACAGTATTCCAAGTTGGATGGATGATATTTGAATCGAAAACAGTGAAGAAGTCTAGAGCCGTTTGAAGTAGTGCGCGCGCGCAGAAGTGCGGTAGTGTGCGTGCGTCATATATGTGTAGCGGTGGTCGTGATATATGTGTTGGTGAGCGCAGTGTTGCCAGTAGTGAGGAGTGGTACAACTACAAGTACAAGTACAAGTACAGGCATAGCATAGTAGAGCGGGCAGCCAGCAGTGCTTGGTCACCCTCGCCCGGCGCCGCAGTGTAATCCGTCACCATCCGTCACCAGCCGCCATCTAGTACTCCGGTACCCCGGCAGTAGTGCCGCCCGTGCCGTACCCCCGCGCTCTCGTGCCCCGTACCCCGTACCCCGTACCCCATACCCCCCGCGGCCTCGTACCCCCGCAGTACACCATGGCCACCGGCATGCCAGAGCTGGGCTCCAAGATCTCTCTGATCTCCAAGGCCGACATCCGCTATGAAGGCCGACTCTTCACGGTGGATCCCCAGGAGTGCACCATCGCCCTGGCCAGTGGTGGGTAACCATAATTCTAACCGTGATATTGTCCCTGCAGCGTCAATGTAACAATAATAATGTCATATCGGAGTAGACGATCCCTGACGACTCATGACTGGATGCCACTTCGATAGACTTCGTTCCGCTGACCCGCATTCACTTGTTCTCATCTTATAAACAGATTCAGAATGTCTAATGTCGCCGCTGTAATCATGTTGTTTATGTGTCGTTTCATTTGATAAAACTTTCTTATATTTACACAATTATACAAAAAACTCTTGGATGACGCACGAAATAACCTGTCACAATTTTAAATATTTGCCGAAACAAACAAATTAAAACACTATTCTTAATTTAAAAATACAAAATTGACTTTTTTTGTCATCAGTGGTTTTGAATGTTTATTGATTGATATCTGGTTTTTTTTCAGTTCGATCATTCGGCACAGAAGACCGCGAATCTCAATATCCTGTGGCTCCTCAAAACGAAGTGTACGAATACATTTTGTTCCGCGGGTCGGACATCAAAGATATCCGAGTGATGAACAACATCCCCCCGCTGCCGAACGACCCGGCCATCATGCAGCTGTCCGTGCCTCAGTCGATGGGTCCTGTGGGAGGCGGGGCCTATCAGCAAGCTCCCTTCGGCCACCCGGTAGTCGGTCCGGGCCAATACCCTCCTTATCATCCCATGGGTGGAATGCCTCAGGCGATGAGGCCTGTCATTGTCAATCAGCAAGCTAGTGAGTTACCCTCTCAACCCGTCGCCGATCCGTCCGCCAATCAAATATTGCCCAACCAACAGCCGGGACAGGCTAAAGACCGAGGTTTTTTTTTAAAAGACAGTAGCAGCTTCTTTCGCTTGCTTATTAATATTTTAATGCATTATGATTCTGCGATTATATCTGTACTCGTATTTAATATTTAACTGTTGTATGTGGTGATATGGATTTGTAAATGAGTGTGGGTGTGTGTATTTAACCTATATTATAATATTGCATGAAATCTTTCTTTTTTTCATTCTTCATAAACACCAATTAGTTTAAAATTTAAGGATGTTAGTCCTATAATACAGTTTATTGATGTGTGTAGTTTTTCTCGTCTTTAAATGAGACACTGGAACATAGATATATTGAATACCAAAGAGAATGAAAAGGCTCATTTCAATTTCAAAGCCAATTGCAAACAAAATATTTTATCAAGTAATTCAATGTATTGATGTTCTGCTGTATTATCACATATAAAATTAACTAAACAAATTTATCAATTTTTAAATTATATATATATACATTACCAATGAATAAATGTAGAATTGCTTATATGGTACTGATTTAGTTTGTATGTGAGTTAAAATGTTGTGCATAATTAATATGTAATGAATTTTAAAAGTATATTCACAAAGTCAAATGATCCAACTATCACTGAAAAACAATAAAAAAACCATGTTTCTTTTTTTAAATTATAACTAATTCTAAATTGAGTTCAAAGAATGTGTAATGATTTTCATACATGTATTTATCATTATCTGCTCTCATTCTCTCGTTAATTTTGAAAATGCAAAAAGATTAATACTGTCCCTGTTTGTGATACATATTATTTGTTGATTACATATTAATTGTGATGAAAATAATCTGTTTGTTAGTATTTATCTATTAATATTTACACATTTATCAATCGCATACTCATTTGCAGAGATCTTGGTCTTATGCTTTATTTTAAACATCTTTATATTGATTTTTATACTTTTAAATATTATAACTATAATATTTAATCTAAAATTTAGGTTCCATGTTGGAGATGATTACGTCGGGTTCTAGATCTGAAACACCTTTATCCAATTTGCCACGAAAGAGTCCCACAGCTGAACAAGTAACGCAAACCGGATCGCATCAATCACAGGGATTACAAAAACATCAACAGAATAAAAATAATCAAGGAGCTAACAAAAATGTGCAAAATCGAAATATCCAAAATCAAAGAGAATCACGTAATGAAAGACAACAGAGTAATGTTGATCAGAATAATAAGCTACAAGCTAGACCGAGATCACAGAATAGAGTAAATTTTAATCTTTGTATTGATAGTTAGGAAGATTTTTTTTTAATCCTTTCTGATATGCTCGTTTGTTTTCAGAATAATCTTAACAATAATCAACTAAATCATCAACAAGCTCACCAACAACATGGTCATCAACAAGCCCACCAGCAACATGGTCATCAGCAACAATTACAACAGAACAATCGACAAGGCTGGAGCAATATTAGAGGAAGAGGTGGCAATCGTGGTATCCGAGGCCGGGGTGGATTCACTGGTCGTCCTCTTCAACAAAGTTCCGGTGATGGCAGAAGCAAAAATACGCTCAAATTCGACAATGACTATGATTTTGAGCAAGCTAATACTGAATTTGAAGAATTAAGAAGCCAATTGGCAAAGACAAAGATTAATGACAATGAAACTGCTACAAAGCCAGAGGTATAGTTTTACAATTATAATTTTTTAAATCTAATTCTTCTTGTAATTTTTTTACTTATTCATACGAGTATTATGTATACTTTTTACAATTTCAATTAATTTAATTAATGATTATATATAGACTGAAATAAAAGAAGACGTGAAAAATGAAGCTATACCTAAAGAACCTGAGCCAGAAGAAGAAGAACAACCAGCAGAACATCTTCATCACCATCATCAACTACCAGATTCTGTAACTGGTTATGATAAAACTAAAAGTTTCTTTGATAATATATCTTGTGAAGCTGTTGAAAGGTGTGAAAAAGTCAATTAAATTGATATATTTTTTTTTTGTCTTTCTGCAATTATTAAAGACAAATTATAATTTTAGATCTAAAGGTAGATCACAGCGAACTGATTGGAAAACAGAGAGAAAGCTTAATTCCGAAACATTTGGAGTCGCCAGTGCTAGGCGTGGAGGTTATCGTGGACGTGGTTATTGGAACGGAGGCAATTCCGGTGGAGGGATGCAACAGCAAGGCTGGAGAGGTCATGCGTGGCGTGGTGGACATAGAGGAAATCGCGGTTCCTCTCAACACCGCCAGCGACCCAGCAACCAAGTCCAACCCAATTCTCAAAAGATGGTCACTGTGACAGGTTAGTAAAGTAGGTACTTTTACAAATGAATTTTATCGTAATAATACACTTGTTATTGCGTTTCCTAATCAAGTTAATTTTTAGGGTGGGACTAGAAAAATTTCCAAAGTGAATAGTGAATGTTTCTAATAATCTAGAAATCTCTGTGACAAAATCACAATTATAAACAATTCAACTGCATTGTATAAATGATTCTTGGACTAAATTTGTGAAACAAGTTTTCTTTGTATACCACAATTAAAACTTTGTATGGAGAGTGTTGTCATTGATCCTGCCTTAACTGGATTAATTTAAAAGTAATGACAGATAATTTATACATATTTTAACATGAATTTGATTTTGTTTTTTCCAAGATTTTTCATAAAATAATCATAATTTATATCAAATACAAACAACTAATAGTATGGTGTATTGAAGGAAAAAAATCCAAGTATTAAAAACAATTTTCTCTTATTCATTCATTATTTTTTTCTAAAGTGATTGCTTATCAAAAGTGTTTTAAATATCACTTAAAATTAGTGGATTAGTAATTGTCAGTAGTTATTAAACTCAATGTCGATAAACGGGCTATCAAAGTAAGACAAAATAATGTCGATGATTATCATATACTTTTCCGGTTGAATAATCGGGTCATAAAAAGTATTTTTACAACTTACTTTTGCCTTTGATGAAGATACTTTAGTTTTTGAAGTGTGATAATTAAAATAATTTTGTTCAGTGTAAATCAAAAGTACCACTTGTTCTAATTTAAAGTTGAAATCGTAAATTTATGAAGGCGAATGTTATATAAATGGAAATTAATATAGAATATAAAGCAGTTCTTGTAATTCTAGTAAAAGAAATGTATATTATATCACCTAAGATCTTTCATATAAAGCTTTACAAGTGTCCTGTACTATTTTAGTGTGGTAATAGGTATTTTTGTATTTAAATTGATAAATGTCCCAAAAAATTCACACTTAATAAATCAATAATTTTTCTTATATTTGATGCATTGAGTTATTTAATTTTACAGTTAATTGTTCCAGTGTTAATTTTCCTCTGTGACTTTAACACGAGTTTGCATGAATAGAAAATTATGTGATAATTTGTTAAGGAATGTGATTTTTATTTTCAAACCGCCACTTGTGTACAAGACATTGCTTGGAAATTGTCTTTTTTTTCTTCCTCAATTCAGTGAACATTTCTTGTTAAATATAGTAAAAGCATTTGTTTTTTAAATAAAAAAATATTTCATATAAAAACTATTTTACTCACACCTCACCGCAAAAAAATGATAAAAACCAGGGTCGACAGGGTATTTCAGTTTCAGATTCAAAATGGGCAAGTCAGTGTGTTAAAATTAAGGTGATCAACTGTTGTCCTTTTTGAAGCCCTGTCTTGTTAGAAAGTGTTGTAAATGTCTTTCTCTGATCAACATAATTTGTAAATTCCAATGTAATTGATAACTAGTCAATTTATTTATTTCTATTAAAATTAATTGCTAACATCCATAAAACAAAATACATGGTTGGTCTCTATAAAAATTGATCCCTAAACAGTTAGCAATCTATAGCATCCTTTGTTATAAGAAAAAAAGATTGTGACCTTTGATTGTAATTTTTGTGTAATGTTCTTGGAAGCATTGGAAGAATAGATAAAAAAAAATATTTTCACTCGTTAGCTTACCTAGCTATAGCAGATTTGGATCCTTAATTCATATAAATCCTTGTAATAAGTTTATCCTTCCTTTAGGGCCGTATTCAATATAAGAGTGTGTTAATGACTTCTTTGTAGAGCTGTGGAGTCGGAACCGAAGTCGTCGCCAAAATGAATATAAAATGCTATTTTTATGTTTAATTCAAATTGATACACATTTATTTTGCAAAATTGGTAAATATCGGAGTCTGAGTGGGATTTTTTTTTTTTTTGTAAATAGGAGTCAGTGGAGTATTGTTATGGGTAAATATCGGAGTGGAGTCGGAAACATGTTTTTTTTTTCAGCAACTACCAGTGTAACCAGCTCTTTACTCTATAAGTTCTTGCAACAAGGTATAATCTATATACCAATATTCAAAACAATATAATTACAATGGGTGAAATAAAATAGATATTTTGTTTTTTAGCTCGTAGGTATATTTATGAAAATCAAAAATTATATTTTAGTTTCAGTTATTCAAACTCACTATGATTGAATCAATGACATTTTTTTACAAATGGTTATACATTATATTATCTAAATAATCTCATTTGTGGGAAAATTATAAATGTGGAATGTAAAAGACGTACATAATCAGTAGATATTTGATCTACAATTCTTAATAATATAAGTACATATTAATTGTCAAGAAAAGCATCTTAAATGCATATTACATTTTAATGACACAAGTATTCCATGCTATAAAAAAGCTTGCTTTTGCTTACATTATTTAATTTGTGTTTCCACAGCCTGTTTTTTTTTAATTCGATTCATTTTTTTATCTTTTAACTGAAGTATTCCTTGGCCGTTTGTCCATTTTCCACAGTCCATATTGAACCGCTTTTTGCTTTAGATAAAATATCAATGAACGCTTTACCCACATGTACTGGTCTGAAATTAAAAATATATAAATATTATTGAACATGTTATGGAAAGTATGTTTTCAACATTTATAAAATAACTAACGTTTGAAGTTTTTGGTTAGCGTTATCCTTTTGCCAAGCCACTTCATATTCAGATGACATGAGTTGTTTTCTGATGTCTGTCACAAATCCAGTGTCTGTAATTGATGGGCAAATTGCTATGGTTTTAATACCAGTCAGGGAAACGTGATATTGATCCTGAATATAAAATAGATGAATTAATGTTAAGTATGTTCGTATTTAAATAATTATATTCATACTCCGTATGATTTTGTGAGTCCAATGATGGCGAATTGGGTCGCAGTGTAAATGGGCGTTGATATTTGTGGTCTGATGTAGGCTGTTCCTGCAATGTTAATAATATAACCACCTTTTCCTCCTTTATCTTTTCCCATAAATCGATATGCTAAAAGAGTTCCGCGTATAACTCCATTCTAAAAATATTAAATATTAACAAATACGCATTCTGAAATTCTGACATATGTAGACTTGAACTAACTGATAATATTTTAGGGGTGGTAGGGTATCGCAAATATATATAAGGGAAAAATATATATAAACTAAAATATTTAATATTTATTATGTATTTAACAGACACACTACACACGCGACAGTCACTACTGAGTACTTCACAGAAACAGCTGATTCCAAGATGGTGGCCCAAGCTCTATTTCAAAAGCACTATTAAAAAAATGTATTTTTTGTTAAATAAAAAAAAAACATTTTTTATTTTTGCGATACTCTATCCCCTAAAATATTCCCTCCTGTATAACAAAATACAAACCATATTCACGTCAACCTCCAACTCCCAAAATCTATCATTCATTAAACCCGCATTGTTGATTACGATATCCAGACCACCGAAAAACTTCACTGTCGTTGCGAATGATTCTAAAAAAACAAATCAAATAAAAAAACAATCAGTACGAGTAAAACGATTTAGTCTACAGTGAAATATCGATATTCATACCTTCAAATTGTGGATAGTCTGTAACATCGCATTGGCAGAAAAGGACGCTTTTCTTCCCATATTTTGCTAATAATTCGTCAGCAACTTGCTCCCCGTCCTCGCTGTCGATATCGCAAATGGAAACCTAAAAAATACCAAAACTATCAAAATATTATTTGTTATACACGTGTTTCAAAAGGAAAGAGAAATAGTTTACTTTTGCTCCGTTTTTCAGTAATTCTTCACAACACTTGAGGCCTATCCCTGAAGCTCCACCAGTAACAAGAGCTATCTTTCCTTTCAGATCAATCATCGTTGCTGAACGCGAACGAGGAAATGAGTGGAAATTGGAAGAAACTGAATATTTTCAGCCAGACAAGCGCAACAGCGACGCGACCGCGCCCTTCTGAGAGGGTGCAATATCTCCCTTCCTCATTCCCTCTTTCCCTCACAATTGTGCCATTCCCCTTCAGGTTTAATAAAATGATGTTTGCGAACAACGAAATTTTTTGAAAAATGAGAACATTTAAGCCAATAATACGCAATTATACAAACTTCGACTAAAAGAGGTGTTTAAATATACTCAAAATAGTGTAGGGGCCGCCCGCCCCTACACTAGTAATAAAAAGTTCATTATTTTTATGTAGGCGTACAATATTCTGATTAGAATATTGTACGTTATCTGCTCTTACGGCTTCTACATTTGTTAGTAATTTGGAAAATTGGAAGCTCAATCATATCGATATAAAATTAACAAATGTACAATTTCAATTGAGTATGTATAAAAATGAACGTTTATACTTCGTAGGGGCGTAAAAGCGGACGATTATCCTAGAAATTTGCATAGAGTAATTTAAAAATTAAAAAACATATATAATTTTTGATGATATATGTAATTGTAAATAATACGAGGTAGTGGAATAGGGATATACGATATATAAAAAAATTAACTATTGTTTAGTGATATTGGTGGAGTGTGCATGAATAAATAGCAAGCGAGTGTGTTTCGTGTGGCAACCCAGATCTTCCTTCTCTTCACGGTGCAGGTGTCAAGATGGTGAGTACGAATTGTGTGTATAATCTGTGTCCATCTTGGGATCTACAAGTCCTCTAAGGCCACGAGGCTGATCACCAGGATGATCACCAGGATGTCCATTAAGATGGCCACTAAGTCTCCCGTCACTGTTGCAGGGCATCGACATCAACCACAAGTACGACCGCATCGTCCGGCGCACGGAGCCCAAGTCCCAGGATGTGTACCTGCGGCTGGTGGTCAAGCTGTACCGGTTCTTGGCGCGCAGGACGAGGTCCAAGTTCAACAGGATCATCCTGCGGCGCCTCTTCATGAGCAGGATTCACCGGCCGCCCATGTCCGTGGCTCGCATCGCCAGGCACATGAACAAGCCTGGCCGCGAGGGTCTGGTCGCTGTGGTGGTCGGCTCCGTCACTGATGACGCCAGGATCTTCAAGTTGCCCAAGCTCTCCGTCTGCGCCCTGCACGTCTCCGACAAGGCCCGCGCCAGGATCCTCAAGGCCGGAGGTTAGTTCGTCTAGTTTATCTTGTCAATCTAATAATTGGCATCATATTAATACCATTACACGGTTACAGGTGAAATTCTGACATTCGATCAATTGGCACTGAGAGCTCCAACAGGACGCAAGACCGTCCTTCTGCAAGGAAAGCGCACAGCCAGAGAGGCCGTGAAGCACTTCGGCCCCGCCCCTGGAGTCCCCGGCTCTCACTCCAAGCCTTACGTTCGTTCCAAGGGTCGCAAGTTCGAAAAGGCTCGTGGCAGAAGGCGAAGCTGTGGTTACAAAAAGTAAACTATTTAAAATACTTTGTATTTTATTATCGTTCCAATAAAGTTAAACAACATCTTTTACTGAATCTACATAAATTGTTTTTTTTATTCAATTTTAATTAACATAAAAATAATAGATTTTTACTATAAAGTTGGATGGCAATACAGCCCTGAATGAATTTGTGTGGTATTTTAAAATGTTATAATATCTACCTTCATAAACATTTATTTTGAAATTATATGCTCGAGGCATTGTGAAAAAGTACATTAACAAAAAAGGTAATATTGGTAAATAAATAAGAAAAACACTACAAACGAGTTATACATTTGTGAGGCCCTATTTTAGATGTATCATGAGGTAAGTACCTCAACTGAAAGGTATTATTTTCTTTTTGTGAAAATGATTGTTAAATTTAATAAGTAAATCAAAGATGATAGGGGTAAAAGTAATTAATAAATTTGTGGTCCCAGTTTACTTTATTGTATCTGTACAAAAATAAAAGATTCATCAGGTATTTAGAAAAATGTATTGGATTAAAAAAATAATATCGCACAACATTTTCAAAATAACAGTATCACAGAGTTATACAGATATAAATTTCCTCAATATCCATTTCTTTTTCTTATATTTATCAAATGACTAGATTTTTATCTTGCTTTATAAATCGTGATGACCAGTATTCTATCAAGAGTTCATCATGATTGGTCACACTAAATATATTCTTTAAAGAAATCAAATCCTCCTTTGAGTGAGATGCTCCCTTGAGTGCTATACAATTGCTAAAAGATAGGTAAAAGTATTTAGGTAATAATTTAAATGTAAAGTAGAATAACTGATTAAAATATATGATAAACTGAAATAATCATGAAAAACACACTTCCCTAATTTTAGTAAATTGAATAATATTTGAAGAGTAAATTACAGTATTGTATAAGTGAATTAGTGTCGACTATTCTATGTACCTTATTAGCTTAGTGGTAAGACCAATTGGCCAGAAGCTAAGAGATGCTAGTTCTATTCCCGCATTAGATGTTTGGTATAATGAGATAATTTACTTTTTCAGGATTGTTTCAGTTTAATACACTAATCCAGTTTATTAAAAATTATACATATTTTATTAATGTATTAAGTATCATACTTGATCCATTCTTCCTTGAGAGCGATTATGTGTTGTTTGACCAAATCATCTTTAAGTTCATCTTCATCTATTGATTTAATTACTTTTATCATGTAAGTGGGAACTGTAAATATAAAGTTTGCAGGAATAAATGATTGTATTCTTAAATTTTAAATGTTTTTGTATAAATTTACATTTAGTAGGTGTTTGACCTGTCCAATGAAGATGAGGTTTGTCATTTACAATATCTAGCCTACAAATAGCTTCACATGGTTGTGGTACTGCCACAGCGGTTTTACAATACAGAATTGTGCATATATTTGAAGGTACATAGTCGGCAAATTCTTGTATTGTATCATTGCCAGGCAATAAATGATAAAGTGTAAATAATACATCGAGGCATATTTTAGAATCTCCCCTTACAATAATCTGAAAATTTAAATATGATAAAATATTCTGTATAAAGTATATTGAGAAATGATATCACCTGTTTTCCCACCAGGGCACAATATACAATTTTACAAAACATGTCATGACCCAAATATTTTTTCATTTCTGTGATGCTGAAATTATATTTTTCTTCACTTGATAATGTATCATGGAATTCAGAAAGTTTAAAATCATAAGATTCTGTGTAAATTTTGGATGCTGTAGATAATATCCAACAGAATTCTGCATGTAAATATGCAAAAACATTTTCTTTTCCTACAGAAAAGTGGTATCATTTTGATATCATTGATTTTTTTAAATAATAATATAACACACTTGTTAATTCTGCAAGAGATCGGGGAGTGCTGATATTAATTCCGTTGCGTAGTCGAAGTGATCTCTGTGAGCATTGAGATTGTTCTTCTGAGTAAACTTTTTCTGCCAGACTCACGAGCTTTTCAGCTATAATCTAAAAATATTTTAGTCGTTCGATTAATGTGATGTGTGTTAAATCATATTGATATTGTAATAAACTATTTACTTTGAACTGTCTCGAGAAGAATGGAATCAAATTTAAAAGATATATTTTATCCAACATTAACACAACAAGAGAAAACCATCTCTTCAAGCCTCTCGCGTGCGTGTCTGGTATCTGAAAAGCATAACTCATGACGTATCCACGAGATTCATCGCCAAAAAATACTAGAGCATCTTCAGAATCGGAGCTCACCTAAAATAAGTAGATATGAAATAAAAATTGTTTATTATAATCAAGGAGTCAGAAAACATATGATAGTACTTCACAGCTGAGACTTCTGACTGCTGCCAATCTAAGAAGTTCTGTGACTGTAGGTCCCGTTTGCTGGGACTGAAACTGATTGACGTGTCCTTCATGATCACTCTTCACTGGACTCACTATCGGCACTGAAGCCTCCACCGAGCCACAGCCACGGCAACTGTTGCTCACTTCAGACCACTTGTCTTCGTCATGGCGGCTCACAGCTCCTGGTCCTGCAGGAACGGGCTTCGGTAGTGGACCGTGAGGACTGAGGGACTGGGACTGAGACTGGGACTGGGACTGGGACTGGGACTGGGACTGGGACTGGGACTGGGACTGGGACTGGGACTGAGTGCAGTACACTACTCTTGGACCGTGACTCTCACAGAAATTGCAGAGACCAATGGCGCTATTCATTACAATGACTTACCGCAACATGTCAGACTTGTCAATTATCACTTGTCACTTTGACATTTGGATAGTCTGATAATAAATCGTTGCAAAATTCAATTAATGAATTATTACGATGATCTTTAATTTTGATTGACAATAAATACTGTATAATTACATACAAATGTATCAAAAAAGTATTTTGTTCTATTACATCTATAAATAATATAACAAAATGTCTATGGTTACATTTGATAATTGTCTTTGGGTATAATCATTTTGAAATTGACAGTTCGTTAGCCGTTAACGCTTTGAATTAGATATGGCAAAACATAAGCGAGATGAAGAAAATGAAAAGCCTAAAACTGATGGGAACACAAAGGAAAAACCACAGAGCGACGGAAGACGAAAGAGCAGAATTCTGGCCGCCACAGAGCGCTTAGTTGCTGTTGACCAACAAGTAATGATTGTTTACTAATCATACACCATAAAATTATTTGACAAAATTTGATCGCTAATCGTTTATTTAATTTAAATAAATCCACATACATTTACTTTGTCCATGTTAGGAATTTACTAATTACTTTGTTCATTATATGCAGCAAGCTCACAATGACGATGAAGCTGAAAGAGCAGCTCTTATTGCTCAAGATAGGGGCGTGGCTCAGTTCAGCACTCCAAGAGCTTCTATACGGAACTCAATCACTTCTACTGGAAGTATCAATTCTCCTCAAAAGGAACATTTTCAAGGATGTCTCAAATTATTCGCCGAAAATGTAAGAACATCACATATTTAAAATTCTGTTAAATCTTTAATACATTTTTCTTGTAGAAAATCAATAAAGATAATGCTTGGAATTTACAATTAATTGACTTTATGTCAACCATGTTGAGAAAACACGATTCAAGAATGGAAAATCTTCAAATAGCTTCCACTACTTTAGATGCATCTGCCAGAATATATTCATTCAGAGTTGATGCTATTCACCATGATGTACTAAAAATGGCTGGAGGATTATCTAAGGCTGCTCAGGTATTAAACTTATACAAAATTATATCTTTATCCTTTCATATGTAATCTACATATTTTTATTTAAGAATCGTCGTGGAAAAAAAGGTGACGATGAAGAGACTAATGACAATGAAAATGCTGACAATACTGATGAAAATACACAGAGAAAGAAAGAAAAACGCAAAAAAGCTGCTAAAAGTTCACTCTCAAATAATCCGCAAACACAATTAAATCAAGAAATTGAGATTAATGAATGCATTGATCCATTCTTTGCACAATTAGCGGCCACGACCGGTGACATGACATCTTCTAATAGAGCATTCAATGCAACTTTGCCAATCGAAGACAAAAGATTGGCCCTAATATTAAGGTTCTAAATACACGTTTTGAATTTCTCTAACAGTTTTACAGGTTTATTACCCATATATTAATTTCTTGATACAGATCTGATGTTATTTTCCTTGATTTATCTCAACCCAAAATGCAAAATCTTGAAGCCGAATTGGAATTATATAACTTAAAAACCACAATATTTCCAGTAATTAATGAAAGTGATTCTATATGTAATCCATTTCATGGATTTTCCGTATTAGATTGGGATCCGGAAGATGAAGAAATGCGATTGTAAGTTTATATTTTGAACACACATAGTGTTTCATACTACAGATACTCTTTTTAACAACTTTTCATTATTCTTAGAAAAAATGATGCGAGAAAAAGGTTGGAAAGCAATTTAAATTTATCACAACAAGCCATGGCATTCGATATTAATGCGGATGTTGAACCTTTGCCCCAAAGTGAAGTCAATGGTTTTGAATATGGTAAATATTTTTATTATTGATATATTATTATTTTTTATTTTACATAAATTTTTGTTTAAAGATGATGACGATCATCATGTCGATATTGAGAGTGATGAGGAAGAAATGGGAATTGTACCCAATGCGTTTAAGAAAGGTTTTACAATCAATGGTTTATTATTTTACAGACAATATATTAATCCCGAGTATTTTTATTTAGATAAATTAAAGACTGTCACCCATTTAGTTGACATGAGGCCATCATCGCAGGGTGATGGATTTTTAGAATATTCATACAGTACAGCAGTTATCGGTGCTTGGGCAGGTCCATCTCATTGGAAATTAAAAAATAATATTAACAAAGGGCCGAGACACAATGAAAGACAAAATAGTATTACTACAGTCACTGTCAAAAAAGCAATCTCAAAGAAGAAAAAACAATTAGATCTTTTGACTGAAGGAATGGAATTTAATATTCAATTCAATAAGTGTCCCCAATATAATTTAGCGCCGAACAAGACTATAATTGGCAGAAAAACCCTGTCACACGGCACAGCATGGAGTAAAAATTTTGAAACCCCTATCGATCGGGGATTTAATTTGAATCACTTGAGGAAAATAAACTGCAAAGAATCTAGTATTGTACGACCGATATCTGAAGTTTTGATGCAAGCAGAAAAAGAAAATGATGTTGTTCATAGGATAAGCGACATTAACAATTATGATTATGATAATGAAAATGATAACTCTTACTGCCCAAACAGTCAACATGCTGATGTAAGTCTGAAGCTATCAATCCTTCTTAAGCTAATATTTCGTAGGCGTGTGCTGCTGTATTGTTGGTTGGTTTCTTGTTTCAGGGCTGCAAACTCACCATAAGTACAGTAACACTACTTTATTATCTTCTTAAAAACCTGTTTAGAAATATTGGTTTCATAGCTTTATAATAAATCAAAATATTGCTATCCGATATTATGAAATACTTTATCCAGGGCATAAACTTTGTCACATGTCTAATTAGAATTTCACACATAAAATGTTGACAGGAAACTCATAACTCCAATCACATGTCACTTATTATTTTAGGATGATGCCGGATGGCAAAATGATGATGATGTAATGACAGCGGATATTCATAATCAAAATGGATTTACTGATGCCAATAACGATATGGTGGAACCACCTGCTAAGGTAAGTAATCTGCATTATCGATTTTTGTGATTAAAAATCACTGTTAATTCTGTTTCAGGTGGCAAAAATCTTTATACCTTATGCAATGAGAGCTAAAAAAGTTGACATGAAGGAGTTGAAGCATGTAACTTGGAAAATGTTGGCCATAGCCGAGGATTGCAATAAGGAGAATGAAGCAGACATAGTGGAAAACCAACAGGAAGAAATTAGAGAAACTACATTCAAAACCCTTTACAAAAAACTTCCTCTTAAATTGTCAAACAACATGAAAGAATGTCTCAGTGTATCATTGTCATTACTTGCCATTCTGCATTTGGCTAATGAAAAGGGCTTATATTTGAAAAAAAACTCTGAAATGACTGACTTCAGTATTTCTAAAGAAAACAAAATTGATGATCAAAGTAATATAATTTAATTATTCTTAAAATTTCCTGTGCACAAAATAAACCATTCAAATTTCGAGTATCAATTCAATAATTTGCGAATGAAAATAATCCTCCATTTATAATTAAAAAGGCTCTTAGTTTAATTAAAGGTTTTTATTTACTTCCAAAAGTACAAAATCAACAAACATTTATTATAAATGCTTTCATTAAATAAAAAACAAAGAAAATACAGCTGTGGTTATTAATAGCACATAATTTAAATCTTATTTTTAAATAAGTTATATACAAAACCTTTTTTTTTATTGAACCGATAAACATAATAACTACTTAGTAGATTAATTATTTAGTAAGTGCACTTAATGCTTGAGATATAAATAAAAAAAGGCACCATCATTCCACATAGAATAAACTATTAAGAAGTGGGAGTAACAAGATACAAACTAGTTAAAAATCGAAAATCTCACTTTTATGTTTTTGAGGAGTCAATTATTCATTGTTAATTTTCTCAATCGCAGGAGAGACTTTATTTTCAGTTTCAATATTCATAATTTTAAACTCACAAGACAAAGATTGAACATTATCGTGAGATTCTATGATAGTTACATTACTAGGGGAACTATCAAGACTGGTTTCAATGTTCACTGCTTCTATTATTTGTGACTCTGTATAACTAATTTCAAGTTAATTATGTATGATTGGATCATTATCACATGCTTCTTCTTCTTCTTCACTTATAATCTTAGTTTTGTCTTCCGTTTCATTTATGGGAACTTTGTTTTCTTTTGGTTCAACAGAAATATCACTATTGTTTTTAATATCTTCTTCTACAATTGAATCATTTATATCATCTTCAATTTTTTTGTATTCTGTTGAATCATGAACATTATCTTCCGTTTGATCCTGTTCAGTTATAATATTAACTTTGTATTTGACTTCTTCCCTTTCAATGACATTAGCTTTGTCTTTGGCTTTTTCTTGTTCGAATAACTCGACTTTATCTTGTTCAACTACAATATCAGGTTCGTCTTCGACTTCTTGGTCAACTTTATTATCACCTTTTTCTTCAGATTCGGTTGAAATATTACCATTCTCATTGGCATCTTGCTGTTTAATAACTTTTTCATCAGTACTTTCTTGTTCATATTCTAACTGAACATTATCTTCAGTTACTACTTCTTCATATACTAATTCAATTTTATCATCGGTTTGTGTCATTGAAATTGGGTGTTCTTCTGAGTTTATAATTTGTTTAGCACCATTTTCTGATAACTCAACGTTATCATTTGGAATATTGTAAGTTTTTTTGAAATGATGAATTATATTTTCATCATCAATGAATATTTTAACAAGTGGAGGATTACTATCACAATCTACAAAGGCAACTTTAATATTATTTGCTTCAGAGTTTGCTAATTCCAAAAATTTTTCATGAAAAATCTCCCCTTTGAAATCATTATGTTTTTCAAGTGCGCAATGCTTGGCCAAAGGTGGGATTTTAATAAGTTCTTCAGGTAATGTTTTCAAGTGTGTAACCACAGATTTTGAGCCATAATCGATGTGAAGCACTTCTGTACCACTTTCTCCATGATCTAAAATTTTTGATCTATACCAAAAATTGTCTTCAGGAAATTGAGAGACACAAAGGGTTCCCTCAGTTATCGCTAAAAGGTCTTCATATTTTTCTGCTTCAGTCATTGCTTCGACGATAAGGTCTAATTGCTCTGACGCTGATGTATATTGAATCCAAAAGTCTTCTGGACAATTACAATAGCTGATATAACAGGATTGAGGTTTTTCAATATCAATTTCATCTTCATTATAATTATTATCAAATGCATTCTCTATATGCATTTCGCTGAGTGAAATTAATTCTTCAGTGACTGATTTACCATTCATAAACAATTCGACAATAGAAATGTCACCGGAAGCCACAAATGAAATTTGGAAAGTAGTAGCTCCTTCGGCTGCTAACTCTGAAAACTTAATTTCAGCTTCTTTAGACCAATTTTTAATTGTACTTGGTTTTTGCAAGGCACATCTTCTGGAAAGGGCGGGTAACAGTTTTAATTCTTCAGGAAGTGTACGCAGTTCATCGGTTAGAGAAGAATTGCCATAATCCATGAAAAGAACTTCAGTACCGTCGCTGCTATGTACAATGATTTGTGCTCTGTACCAACAGCCGTCTTCTGGAAATTTGGCAGCACAAATTACCTCTTCTTCAATTTCAGTAAGCTTGGGAAATTTGTCAGCTCCCATTAATTGCTCATCGATTGCTTCCAAGTCGGTGGAGGAATTTTCTAATTGTATCCAAAATTCAGATGGTGAATTTATATGGCTGGCGTAACAAATAGGTAAATCACCACTTTCTGTTTTTTCAACTCCAACCGCATACCCAGCAGATATAATTTTTTCTGTAGTATTATCATCGCCTATGTATAAGTCTATATAATTGGTTTCTCCTTTATGAATAAAAACAGCACACTTTGAATCATCTGAACTCAGTATAAGATTTTTAAATAGATCTGTCGCTTGTTCATTCCATTGACCGATTCCACTGGGTATTGCATTTACACTACATTTTAGTGCATAGTGTGGAATTTCCAAATATTTTGAAGGGATGGATTTCAAAAGTTCAGGTTCATTGTTTAATACATCTGTCAAACCTGAATCCAGTAGCCTTATTGTGGTTATTTCATTATCTGTATCAAGAATAATAGCTCTATAATACTGGTCGTCTCCAGAATACTTAGCAATACAATATTTTCCTTCTTCACGATCAACAAGAGGACTTGTATCTAATTGTTGAATTTCTTTGTGTAGGTTGTTTAGTTTTTCGATATCTTCTGTTAATTTTATCCAAAATTGTCCAGGACTGTCAATATGTGCTATAACAATAGGCACTTTTTCAACAGGTACACATTCTTTTGTATTATTACTTAACATCTGAATATCCCCATCATTTGCAGATCGGGCTAAATTAGCATTCAATAACTTTGTTGATAATTCTTCACCATTAGAAATCAATGACACAAAATGAGTATTTTCTGAAGTAGAGATAAGCTTTAGTGAATGGAATTCATCAGAAAAATAATCTTCTACATCTGATGTCCATTCCGTCAATGGAGAAACTCCAGACAGAGAACAGTGAATCGCCAGCTGCGGTATATGCATAACTCGTGAATCTAATTGCCAAAGGCTGTCTCGACTCACTAATGACTTATTTCCAAAATCAATATATTGTACAATATAATTTTGATTATTCTTAACATCTATCACTTTAGCTCTGTAGAGTACATTATCTTCCGTAAATTTTGCAATCAAATTATCCCCAGGCGATATATTACCTCGAATGGGCTTAATTCCTTTATAGATGTTTGGTATATCGTTCATCATCGATTCAAATCCGCTAAGTTGAGATTTCAATTGCACATAAAAATTATTTGGGTTAATGTACCAGGAGATTTTGACATCATAATTTTTTTCAAGTTCCAAGTTACATGGTTCATATTGAGTATTTGCAGGAAGTGGACTTTCAAGTTTTTTCGGGGGACTGAAGTGTTTTGGTTTGGCCGAATCTCTATCATACACATTATTTTCTCTTTTGTTGTCATACTTATTTTTGTCAAATTGTTTCTTGAATTTATTAGAGTCCCTGAAATTTGCATATTGAATTAGATGAATTAAAAATAATTACTAAAAAAAAAAATAGAACGACATTCACTACAAAGTTGCAATTATTATTAAATACAAAACATATTTTGTTGTGAATATTTTCCATATCAACTTAAGATTATTGGATATTTGTATGAATACGAGCTTCATCTAGTATTGTTTATTTTATAATAACGGAATAGCTATAAGCTTATTATCATTATTTTAAATAGATACTTATTATTAAGAAAGATAATAAATATTGTGTTTTAAAGTAATGTAATAACGATTAGGGTGTTTCCTTTCTTTGAAAGGTTATGAATGTGCCATTTCATTTTTATTGAAGACACCACTTAGCGTAATTAATCCATGGGAGAAAAGAAGAGTCATAGAGGAGAATTTGCCAATGATGCTAATGCATTTTATCATTTAACAAAAACAAAGTGCCAAAACCAATACAAGAAATTAGCAAAAAATCCACATGCGTATTTACAAAATATAAAACTATTAAATCAAAAAAGCTTAAAAAAGTGATGGTTAAAAATTACATTGAGTGCATGATACATATTTTACACTTGAATCCCAAGAGTTACTAGAAACTAGCTTTAGGATGAAAAACTAAGCATTTTTGACAGAGCAACTAATAAATATCATATGAATTAATATTATTTTTAAGATTTTCAAAATATGTAATGTAACATTAGTTTTACTTTACTATTAAATAGGTAACAATTTTTTCCAAAAGATATATATTAGATGTCTTGTCAAAAAAGTGTAGCTGCAGTTTAATTAAATATCTTTGTAAAGTGATAAAAAAGCAAAATTGTTTATAAGGAATCATTATTTCTTATAAAAGCCATCACACCATCATCAATAAATATGAAAATACCTTGATATTTTGACATTAGAATTATTTTTAAGATCAATTTGTTTTCTCCTGTATGAAGAAGTATTTTGATTGTGATTATTACGCTGTGAAAAATCTTTCACTTGGTTTGTTGTTGAGCTGTAAAATTTGGCAGTATTCATATACTACATCTATTTATTTATTAGAAAAATAATTTTAATAAATTATGTTTTTACCATTCCACATCATCTCTCGAATCATTTCTTTTCTTCTGATAGTCATTTGAGTTAAAATCCTTTTTTGAATATGTTTTGTTTCCTGTTTTAAACTCATTTCTTTGATAGGAATGATTTTCTTGGAGTTCTTTCTTTTGATAGAATTTATTTTCATTGAACTCTTTTCTTTGATAGGATTGACTTTCTTCAAATTCATTATTGTGAGTCTGTGGCTCCTATAAAAATAAGAATAAGATTAACATGATATCTAATAAAATGAGTATGTGGTTATACTTACAATTATGTTATGATTATTTTTTTCTAGAGATAACTCTGTAATTTTCGCAGCCACATCAATAGGCGGTCTCTCGGATTCGTCTATAAGAGTCGCAAGGAGTATTCGCTTCGGTAAGATTTTGATATTTTTCATTGTGAGTATTTTGTCAGTAGTAATATTTTCGAATATTTCAGAGGCCACATCGTCGTTCGGCTTATCTTCGAATCCTCTCAGGGAACAGTCGATAGCCTGAGCTTCCAGTCTCATCAACGACGAGCTGACAGACCTCAGTTCGTCGACTGCAACCTCGCAGTCGTTACCGTAGTCTACAAAGTTTACCGTAATCTTGTCTCGTCGGATATTCATGACAACGGCCCTGTACCAGATATTGTCCTCCGGAAATCGTGCGCAACATGGCATACCAGATTTCACCTCTAAAAATTGAGGAGGTTCAGTCCGGGTGCAGTGTGTCCGAACTTCGTCCATTACATTTTCAAGGGCCGTTTTGTTTCTCGTCAACTGGACAAAAAATCTGGCACAGCTATCTACGAATGTGACAGTCACAGTTGAATTCTTGGCTAAAATTTCCGAAGGTATTTCACCAAAACGTGACTTATTTTCTTCGGGATTCTCTTCTCTCAGATGATCGTGGACATTCTTGCCGCCCAAATACAGTTCACAATACTGAATCAGCGGGGGTCCTTCCGGAGGCACTACCTTCAATTTCAAAATTTGTCCTTCGACGAGACGACGGAATTTTTCTTTCAGACGATCGGTTACGTCGAGTTCCTTCACGCCGGAGAGACAAAACCTGAGTGCGTACACGGAAGGGGCGACGAATCGCGGCTCGATCGTGAAGACGTCGTAATAGTGAACGGACTCTGTTATTCCGAAGTCTACGAAGAACAGTTTACAGCGATCACCGGGCAGACCGATCACCACGGCCCTGCACAGCGAGCCGTCTCCGGGGAACCTGCCCAAGCACACGGAACCCAGCATCGGGGGCTCCGACAGGGGGACGGCGCCTGCCCTGGACACCTCGCCCTGCAGCAGCGCCAGGCCTCGCTCGTCATCACTCAGGCGAATGGCAAACAACTCCGGACCGTCACCGGCGAACGAGACGCGCACGTCGTGGACGGAGGACAGCTCGAGCAGGCGGCTCTTGTAAGTGGCGGCGGGCGGGGGTAACGGGGGTAATTGGGGCGCAGGGGGCAGCTGGGTAGGGGCACGGGGGACTGGGTCACTCTGTCGCCAGGACATCTCAGTAGAGGGTACTCGGCCACTCCAAGGAACACTCCTCTGTTGGGGTTGGGCGCTGTTGGACGAATATACTTGGCCTTGGCGGGCGACAGGGTCTGGGCACATGACGCGGGGAGGTCTCCTCAGGGGAGGCGGCGCCACGAGGCAGGGCGGCGCTCCCTGGAATATGGCCCTCTCTTGGTCGTCGAGGGACAGGCGCACGGTGATGCCTCTGTCTGCGAGGTATTCGGACAAGTCGAGGCCGTTGAACTGCACGGAGATGAAGGACACGCCCTTGACGCGTCTGACCACGGCGCAGAGTACCTCGTTGTAGCGGACCAGGTCTGCAGCCACAGCGGCCTCGTCGGGCCTGGCCATCCTGCCGCTGACCAGAGTGTGCGCCAACACGAAGCGACTAGCCTGGCCCGGCAGACTGTTCAGCAGCGGGTCGTAGTTCTCCAAGGTCCGGATGGCGCTCAGCTCTATGATCTCGCTGTTGCCGTAGTCCACGAAATACACGACCACGGTGTTCCTGTCGTCTCCGAGGGCTTCGATCTTGGCCCTGTAGAAGTTGCCGTCCTTGTATCTGGCGACGCACAACACCCCGGGCTTCAGGTGGTCTATCCCGTGCATCGGCGTCCCGACGCCCCTGCGAAGGGACTGGCCGGCGGCTCCGATGGCGGCCTCGATGGCCACAGTGGTCTCCTTGTCTAGTTGTCCACATATCTTGAGTAGTTTACCGTCGACTTCGCAGTGCGTCACGTAAAGACGGAACTGGTCCGCGATGTCGGCCGCCATGATCTATAACGGCGGCTGCTCCTCTGCTCGGCGACTTCTTCACCGCAGATGACACGCGATCATCTGACAACACAAACACCGAAGTTGCCCGACTTTAAATATAAACGGTCATATATTTATACTTGCCCCATGATTACTGCTGACATGGCATTTGAATTTGATTAATTTAAACATTTTTTAAAACAGAATTATGAAAGAGGATGTTAATATAATGATATTTTATCGGGTTGAACACCATGGTGGTGCCTTTTCCTCGAACACCGATACATATCAAATTCAAGGTACATAAGCATATGCAATTTGTTGTAGTAGTAGTGTTGTGTGTACATAGATGTATAGGTAGTAGTGAGTAGAACTGTCAGTAGAGAAGTAGCCGCGGGAGGGGCCAGTCACATCTGGGAGCATGACGGCCGCGGCCAAGATAGACTCGGCGGATTCGCGTATAATTCTAGAGGAAATATTCTATGTCTTATCTAAGAAAAACTCCGTATTCAGGGTAAGACTGACCGACCGAGGTCTCGTACTGAGGAGGGAAGGAGACGGACCAGTCAGGGAACAGGTGATTCCGGCGACTGATATCGTGGGCTGCAGGTGCATGAGGAGCAAGAGGAGGAGAGCTTCCTGCGCCTGCAGCTCGCTGCCTCTGTCTGTGCCAGGAGGACCCTCGCTCAAGGTGGTGGACGAGACCAGCGGGGAACTGGACGAGAACGACCTCAGCGCCTATCTGTACATCTATGCGTATCTCGTGAAGAAGAACAGGCGCGGTGGCAAGCGGGAGAGGACCACGGTCACTCTGCGCTTCAGGTCCTTTGACTCGTACGAGGACAACAACAGGGAGGCGCACAAGTGGCAGGCGGCCGTCAAGAGGATCGCGGCCTTGGCTGACCAGCGAGCACTCAGGGGAGCCGCAGCCGGGGCCGTCGCGGACCCTCGGAAGCTCCTCGTGATCGTGAACCCCAAGTCGGGGGCCGGTAAGGCCAGGGAACACTTCCAGAGACACGCCGCCACCTTGCTGGCCGAGGCCGAGCTGCCGTACGACCTGCTGGTGACCGAGGGCGCTCATCACGCCCGCAGAGTACTCCGCACGAAGAACGTGTACCTGTATAGGGGCGTGCTGGCTGTCGGAGGAGACGGGATATTCTTCGAGGTGCTCAATGGCATCTTCGAGAGACCGGACTGGAGACAGGTGCTCCGAGAACTGCCTCTTGGAATATTACCTTGCGGTTCCGGAAATGGACTGGCGAGAACTCTTTGCTACAATTATGAGTAATTAATAATTATCACTTACATAGATCCTAATAATCGCTGATTGTATAACATCTACATTTACTGTGTTTACAAAACCTAGAGTAGAGTAGAGAAAATCTAGTAAACTTGTTCACTACGGTGTAATTATTATAAATGAAAACTGCATATTTTCACAGACCTTTGGGAACTTTGCACACTATTCAATTAGATGTTCAAAAATCAATTATGTATTTTGTTAGTTTGTATTATCATATCTGTGCAAGAGAATACAATTTAGTTATTTATTGTGTTTTAAATCGATAATTCGTTTACGATGGTTTATCTTCATCGAATCGCACACAATATGGACGTGACTTATATTATCCAACATTGTTGTTTTGGAATAAATACGATTAAAAACAAGATGTGCCAACAGTGATAGATACATGTAATCCGTTTTACCGATACGTGCTTCATAACAATCCGGAAGTTTTCGAGATTGACGATGATTTAATTTGTTAATATTTATTGTATTTTTACAGTGAACCGTATACGAGTCCATTGTTATCGTGTACCTTGGCCGCAGTCAGAGGGAAAACAACCCCAATGGATTTAATTCGGGTCGAAACCAACACTCAAGTGAGTAGTCAATTAATTTTATTAAAACATATAACAACACGACATCATTATTATCCAGAGGTGTCTTTAGATTTATACTTATCGTGAGTAATCTTCTTGTTGTTAACTGAACTTTAATCTCTCTAACAAATAAAAATCGGACACGTGCCGCGAAAATGCACACCAAATTAGTGTATGTATTTTCAAACGAAGACTATGAATATTTTACACAGACCAAGCAAAAAAAAATTCAATTTGAAAAAAATGAGGATTTCAATCTCCATATATTATTTTGTTTTACAAATAAATATAATTATAGATTAATTTACGTAATCTCCTCTATGATATTCTTACTGAAAAAAGATCATTGACGTATGATTTTGTTCGATAAAACGTGTTCTATTTAAATAATAAGTACACTTAAATGTCCACATTTTATATACGTATAGTATAATATATTATAGTTATTTTAATTGATACATTCTGCGGTGTACATAATATTTGTATAGATAAATAAGTGGACAAGTAGGTAATCGAGGCAAGCTATGCAATTTAGTATGTGGTTCGCTCCAATGAATGGTCCATCCAAGTGCTGAAGTGAACATTCACTTGTATATAATATGTTAATATAACATTAACCATATTTATTAAACATTTCAATGTTTTCCATTTTCCAAAAAAAAAACATCAATTTAAAAAAATATTAAATGTTGTGAATATAGTGAATGCCATAAATGGTCAAGTCCCACTAAATACTTTTCAAATGTAGTCAAGTCAAGGTTTTTTATAAAATAAGCATAATATGTAATAGAAACGGGTTTTCGTAAATGCCATTAGCCAAAGTAGTTTGCACATAAATCACATCTAAATGCTTCATTTCCAACAATTCTGTCGGACATGTTTTGTTCCACGTAATTCTAATAGGTAATATTATTTTTATTTCAATAGATGTAATTTATTTATTTAGTATATATCAACATATGTATTATCATAATAATAAAGCATGAACGATCATCGACTTGCCATTACAGAAAAAACCTAATGCGGGTCGGCAATGATGGACATTTTTTTTAAATAATCATTATTAAGATAAAACAGTCGTCTGGAATACCAGAGAACCGACATCTCTGATGGAGCTTTCTTTAAGAGGGTTTTTTAGTCACTACAACGTGTTAATTATCTGTCGGTGATCTTAACTATTACTAGTTACACAGGTCACACCGGGATTTTTTATTAATATTATTCCTGATCTCCCAGTCGTGATAACCGGTCAAATCAATTAAAAAATTCTAAACTTGAGCGGGATTTGACCCATGACCACAGTATTAGTAGCCACGCTTCTTATCCCCTGAGCTATTACGCTATTACATTTGTCAATATTTGGTTTGATTTATGTAAATTTATACGATTTTCTACTGATCTATCTTTTTAACTATTACCTAAACACCACTTGTATTATTCATCACAGAGAATATTCACCTTTTTTATTAATATTATTGCCGATAGGATTGATTTTATTTTTTAACCCATATAATATCGTGTACGCTGTATGTACATACAGTTTAAAGGATGTACATGTTATTGATTGTTAGCACTAATCATCTCGTGATCAATCGTAATTATTCAGCAGTTTAGATTTATTGTTTTTCCGGCATTATGATTACATAAATACAATAACCGAAACCGAATGTTCTGTCGGACACTAAAGCTTGGGATTCCTAGGCGTGCGTCGTCGTAAACGTACACCGTAAAGACGGTAATAGAGTTCCTTTTGCTGTACTTTTGATCGTTTTTTTTGTTAATAAGTGCCTCGCTCGAGGCTCAGACGAGGCATTAACTAACAAAAAACCGATCATAAGTGTAGCTAAGTAATTCTATTATCGTATTTACGGTGACGTATGCCTGGAAATCCATTACTTAACGACTGTATTAATATAACATAGTTGTAATAATTTTTTTACCATCATACTCATTTGACCGCAGTCGCTTGTCGAATGTCAGTAAAAATATTTTTAAGACAATTTAAATATACATAAATGTATATTTGTACATATATTTTAATAATTGTCATTTTTATCAGCCACGTAATAGTGCTTTTTATTGTTGTATCTAAATATTTGTATCGTGATTTTTATATAAACATTATCTTGAGTCATCATATTTATTTATTGTATGTTTACGCCACAACAATGAAAACTAAACTAAAAAACTAGATAGTTATTATCAGAATTACATTTTGTGATACAATGCGCAATATACGTGTTTCTCTTTATGTAATGATAAAATCAATGCAATCACAAATAAAAAAACGTGCATTTGTGATAAGATGTTGTCACCTTGTTTCAACAGTAATACTAATCGACTTCAATTAAAGCCGTAGTTTACCTTTGTAAGGTTGTTCACTATTCGACATTGAAGCATCCAATTTTAACGTATGTATAATAAATTGTATGTAAAAGCATGCAAGCGATTTTATTAAATGGTTATAAGGTTGAAAGACCAACTTAAATACATCCGGGTTTTAATAAATAGCAGGGATAATTTTTTTACAGGCAGACTTATTCTATTATGTATAATTATTTTAGTTAATAATTATTCTTATTAGTTTTTGTGGTTTGGTGTTTAGCAATAATAGCGTCGATTATCGAGTTATTATAATGTGCATAATTATGCATATGGATATAAAACAAGGATAAAGAATAATGACGTTTTATCTGCTGCTTGATAACTCAAGATGTTCATGGAATATTTTACTATAATATATTATTTCTTCACATAAACAACCGTAAGATCGATTAGATAATTACATATATAATGTATATCAATGTCGAATTATCGCAATTCATTTCCGTTTTTGTAATAATCTAACTAGTATTTTTTTCAATTTAATAATATTTTTAATTCGTACTTTTTATGATATTAATTATTTTATTGATAAAAATAACGCAGAGATTAATTATACTTAAATACAATATAACACTCATGTATGGTTGAAGTTCAAATACTGTGATGCTTTTATAATGATTTGATAACACTAACGACCCAAATCATTTTTTCGTATAAGAAAAAATAATTAGTTATTGTATAAGATTAAACGGCTAACACTATTTTACGTCGACAAATTGTTGGAGCCATGGCTCGCCGAAATGTACACATAAATAGCCAGAATCAAACTGCCTAGTGGCCTAAAAGTGTAATAAGAAAAACAGGAAAATTTAAAGCCTTCCAACTGTTATTAATTTTTTTTAAACTAGCAGATTTTGACGATTAATAGATGCATCAATGAATTCCTTCCAATGAATAATATGTTTATTCTTCCCCTAAAATATTTCGATCCCTAAAGTACTTTATGATTTTTAAACATAAAATAATACAAGCGAAATGAAGAACTTATTGGTTCCTAATTCGTTTAAGCGGTTGGTTACTTATTAAAAACACATTGAAATTAATAGATAATTTTCAACACTTTGACCCCTTGGTTTCCATACAAAGCGATACAGCGAAGTAAATTCCGCAACAGAGAGATTTTTTATAATAACATCTATAAAATATTATTCATACAGATTTTTAAAATTAATCGGCAAACTAGTATAAAATTTATCATCACTTGGATCATGTGGCTTCCAAACGTCCCAATATCGCGTATCGTCTGACATTGATTTGATCTTCAAATAGTAAGATTTGCACCAGCTTAACGAGCGCAATTACTGAGTGGATAAGCATTTTTAATACACGTCATGGGCTCAAATCCCGTTCATGTAAAAAAAAAAATTGATCGGTTATTACGACTGGGAGATTGGGAATGATATTAGTAAAATCCCGATCGATCGTCTTGATACGTGTTTTACACTGATTTCCTGGATTGTAAGGTAAATACTGATTATTAAGTCGGGCAGAGCCGCTCTGTTGGTGACCTGTGTAACTAGTATTAGTTAAGATTACCGACACAATAAATTAACACGATTTGTCCAAAAAAATGAAATTGTAAAAACCACTTCAAAAAGCTCTTAGAGTCGTATATAAATAAAAAATCGCTCTGGGGTTAAAGCGCTAAAAATAAATACGGTTTTCATGGGAACAAATCTCGCTCGAATAAAAAAAAATGGATCGGCTATTACTGGAGAAAAAGAATATGGAATACTTGTATATTTTTTTTGTACAAGATATGATTTAAATATATAAAAACTATTGAAACTTTTACTGAGTACATTTTATAATAATAAAGTCATTATATAATGAATAACTAATTTTCACATTTTTTAAATACATATTAATAAAAGTTTTTTTTTGTAGATTCTGTTTTCATTCTTATCTATTGGATGGGGTCTTCTGTCTGATATTGACATTGAAAGTGAAAGGTTACGTGCGATTGGTGGTCAAAGGTTTACAATATGGTCACTAGCAAGACTGGTAGGTCTTAGAACTTATAAAGGCAAAGTGTTTTACCGTCCAGTACCAGCGCCTCCTACCTCACCTCATCGAGTGATTCCTCACTTATCACAAAGTATCAGCCAGGATAATATACTTGATTGTGCTGATTGTACTCAATTAGGTGCACACTGTGATAATTGTAAAATAACTCAAATAACTTTGGATACAAAAGACGATTCCTTCTCCTTAGATGAAAGCAGACGGCGACTTGATTCTTGGTATTCAGTAAATTCAGAAAGGAGCGCCTACTTTAGCAGCGCCGGTTCTGATTATCACAGTATTGCGGATAGTTCAAAAGGTGAAAAAGATCATGAAAGTGATAATGTTTGTGTGTATGGTCCTGCACCTTCTTTACCTGCGTTGACAGCATCATTGCCTTCAAGTTGGCATTGTATTCAAGGAGAATTTATAATGGTCCATGCAGGCTATCAAACACACCTCGGAGAAGAATTCTTATTTGCTCCTGACTCAAAATTAAGTGATGGTATTATTTGGTTGTTGATTATTCGCGGCAATACGACACGTGCTCAATTGTTATCTTTTTTGTTGGGTATCAGTAATGGTGCTCATGCAAATCCAAATAGACAATCCGAAGATAGCTCCATCCAATTGATTCCAGTAAGTGCCTTTCGTATAGAACCAGAAGCAAAACCATCTCATCCTGCATATTTGACTGTCGATGGGGAGTTAGTATCTTACGGACCCATACAAGCTGAAGTATGTTCTGTCCAAGCCAATTTATTTGTTCCGTCTCAGTGCCAAACATGAAACATGATATAATCGAAAATATGGAAAGAACATATTGGAAAGCTCTTCTCTGTATCTAGACTGAAATGACTGTGCATTTGGTTGTTTAGTAAGGTTACTAAATTTATAAAATTTCACTATATGTCCACATATCTAACTATAGCTATGTGAAAAATTGGGTTTCTTTAAAAAAAGATTAATCCCCATAAATATGGCCAAGCTAAATTTTTTTTTTTTTTCTATGAGAATTTTAAAAATTTTAATTTGTAATCTATGTTGAATAGTTATAAAAGGAGCCGCCTTGTGGCCCAGTGGTTAGTGTAACGGATTCGTGAGTGAAGACTCCCGGGTTCGATTCACGGCACCGGAGTCACTTGGCAGATCTAGCTTAGCAAACTAGATCTTAAGTACTCATTGCTGTGTGATGGCCTGGGAAACCATCTCTACTATATTCTCCCGTAAAGGCCAAGGTGGCCTGGCCAACCCCTTATAAAGGGACTCCCGCCAATAGGGAAGGCGTCACGATATAAAAAAAAAAAAAAAAAAAATAGTTATATAAAACATATCATGTTACCTACAAACTATTGAAACAATACACATAACATTCCATTTTTGTTATTGTTGTTATGATAAATATAAAGTTTATAATGAAATTTTAAACATTCTCTATTTTTACTTGATTATTTTAAGTAGAGAATATTTTTGTATTAAATAATCACTCATTGGTTTTAAAAATCAGGCATATTAATTTTTCAACCTCAAATGATTATCATTAAAATGAGACTAGTCAATATTGTAGAGAAACAAATTCTTGTGAATTTTAAAATTCTTATACTATATATTCCAAATATTCATGTAAAAGGTATTACCAACATTAGAAGCAATAATGCAAAATTTATTTAGGTATAGATAAAATTTAAATACCATGTATAGATCTACCGCTGAAAGAATGTACAGAAGAAGCATTGTGGTGCAATACAGTATTTTTCCTATTACAAGACGTACTCTGAATATAAGGCCTACCGTGATTTTCGGACCAAAAAGGAATATAAGATGTGTTCTTATAATAGGAAAAAGACTGTATATATACAATTCAGTGCATTCTCTTGGTTCTCCTATACTTGTATTTAACTGGTGATATTAATGGTGGTGTACAATAAACTGTTAGTAACTTTATAATTGTTGAAAGCATTCTTATAATTTATTAAAGTAATAAAATTAAACACCATTATGAAATATTGAATTCATATGAGATTTATCACAAATAAAAAAAAAACACATGGACCAACATATTTTATTTTATGTATTACATTATCAGTCATTCCTTAAAAAACAATCTCAGTAATTTTAGATAAACTAATAATAACAATTTAATTAACAAAAATGTACCATTCATTTTTGTATTCACCTTAAAAAATAAAAGTCCCTTTGATTGTTATAAAAGATTTTTTATTTTATATTTTCCCAGCTTTACAATTTTAATATGAATGAGTTACAGATGAAGAGTTAAAAATCTGAGAGAGAATCATAATTGAGAATATAAAGTACATATGTTAATTATAGTACTCCAAGCTATCTACCTTTTTTTTTTAAACCTGGTCAGTCATTTTTGGTAGTGTCTTCCAAAACTATTGATTTGTAATTTGAAAGGTTTTTATGATAAACTTTAGATTCTACATTCTTTTTTTTATATATTATATTTGCTCTCGAGATACAAATGTGCATATATGAACAGGTCACAATCAGAGATTTTTATTATAAATATAAAGCATTAAATTCCAAAAAACCCTTTTTTGAAATGTACATCAATATTTATAAAATTATGAAATTTTTAATGGACATTTCTAACTCAATGAAAACATATTGCTAGGATTTTTATGAGGAATATTGAAGAACGGATGAAGAAAAATGGATCCATTAAAATGGGAGGATAATATATTTTAAGATTTTCCTTATGAATACAATGAACATAAATGATAAAATATGTACAGCATATTTACAACCATTTCAATAATTATTAATCACTCGTCGGAGAGAAAATTTGTTCACAAGTTTTAAAATTTAAACAGAACAAAAGGAATGAACTGTAAAGTCAGGTGGATAAATTGAGAGTGTCAAGACTCCTCAGCAATCTTTGCACCTCATCGTCCATCTGCTCTCCGGTGCTGACTTGCTCGAGCCGTCTGCGCACATCTTCAATCTCACAGAGGTCAGCGTTCTTGACGGACAGCACTTTGGCCATCATGTCCACGATCAGAGTGATCTCTCCCTTGATCTTGGCGTTCTCAGTCTGCTGCATGGAGCCGGCCACGGAGCGCACCCTGAACAGGCGCAGCTTACTCTGTGCCAGATGCAGCGGATTGCGCCCCATCCAGTCAGACTGCGAGACGTCAGCTCCTCCGTCCAGCAGGTCGATGATTACAGCCACGTTGCTGGTGCAGGCGGCCAGGTGCAGTGGCGTGCTGCCCATGGAGTCCTTCTTGTTAGGGTCAGCGCCGGCCGCCAGCAGCAGCCTCACCACGTCCCTGTAGCCACGACAGGCCGCCAGGTGCAGCGGCGTCCTGCCATGCCTGTCCGCGCCGCTAGGCTCTGCTCCGGCCGCCAGGACTTCGCTCACCATCTGAGGGTTGTTAGTCGTGGCCGCCATCCTGAGCCTGCTGTCCCTGGAGTGCTGCAGTATGGCCGAGTAAGGACAGCCTCTCTTACCCAAGGACACAAGCCTGGCCTCCGAGCCCAGGAGCGGCCCTCTCCCCTGGCCGCAGCGCACTCCCCTGGCCTTGCCGCCCGGCCTGTCGTGTGCAGGAGTCCATGCAGTCAAGGACATGGAGTGCAACGAGTGCATGGAGTCACAAGAGGCCGAGTTGTCACTGTCGTTGCCGGTCTCTACTCCGGAGTCAGCCATGGTCCAGTTACATCATACTTGGAACTGTTCAAGCTGATCGTCTCTGTGGATGGAGTAAAGATGCAAGCAAACTCCTCGCTGGTCTCTGACACTCGAACGTCACTCAACGCGACGAGACGCCAATGTTTATTTTGACTGCTATGTATATCGTATATTCAGACTATTTATTATCAAACTTGTTTACCTATTTATAAAAGTACTGAAAATATTGAAAAGTCGAATAATCGATGTCGCATTACACTGAATATTATTAGCGAACAAAAAACTAAAAACCAAGAAGTCAAATAATAAATGAAATCAGATCGTGTTTATTTATTGGTTACGAAAACTGCTTATTTGGGATTGTGTGAAATCAAAACTAGGATGAAAAATGTTGCGAAATAACGTACGGATTCCTACGTGTGGAGTAGTGTGCGAATATGTAGTGTGTAGTGTGTAGTATGTAGTAATGGTAATAGTATAGTGTAGTGTGGTGACTGTCAGTGTCAAAGTGTTGATAGCGAGGAGTGAGGTGCCGTGCAGGTGCGGGACAGAGCGGGTACAGGTGCAGGTGCAGTGCAGTGCAGTGCTCTAAGATACTGAAGTACTTGGCCAGTGTTGTGCTGGCGATAGTGTGGATCCGGCTGAAAGACAAGAATCGTCCTTGTAATTCTGATGATATCCCTAATGCAGCCTTCTTCGCCAATTATGGTCGGTTGATTTTGTTACGATTCCTATTCACTTTCGTAATACATTTCCGTTCTTTGCATTCACGAATTTATTTCACAATCGACGCTTTCGTCAGTATAGTCCATTTTGGCGCCTTACCAGAATTGCACGCATTTTTGATAACCTCGTATTTCTAAATTAAATTTTGCGTTTCAGGATGTTGAGAGTTCTCGATCGTATATAGATGAAATATTTTCTTCAGACCCCGATATTTGCTGGCGAGCATTGGTGGCTTTGAAAAATTCGGTAATAGGAAGTAATAGACAGAAAGGTTCGGTTATTCAGCAAGGTATTGTGCCTAGATTATTACAATTGTTATCTGATCAATCTGGACCGTCACACCTTCGATTGGAATCGGCTGTTACTATTGGTAAATTTTTTCAGATAAATCGCTCAGAATGTGTCAAAAATATTATATTGAAATGTTTTTATTTTGAAGGTTCTTTAGCTAAAGGAACGGCGGAACATGTGAGCTCTTTGGTCGAACTGGGTGTAGTTGGGGTTCTTGTGGAGGTATTGCGACCACCCTCAATCGATGGTCGATTGACGGAGGCGTGTCTTTGTGCCTTAAGATCTATCTTTATGCATCCTCCTGCTCCATCTAGTGTTATTCACAGAGACCCTCAATTATTGACACATTTGCTGAGTGAGTATTTATTCTAGGAATATATATTTTGTTAAGGTTTCATTAATGAATTTTAAATTTTTTCCTTAGATGTTGCAAAAACGGGTACAATTGTTGGAAAGTCATGTGTTGCTAGATTGTTGTCTGTCTGGTGTGCAGGGAATCGAGAGCAGGATTTGTTATGCAACGCTGGAGCTTGTGATGCAGTGGCCGATCTTCTGACTGTCGGTGGTATCTCTTGTGTTTCATCGCCCCTCACACTTCCCGCACTCGATTGGTTAGCGGCTATGTGTTTTGAAAATTCAAAAGTAGCTGGAGTGGCCATAGAAGCCAGGTATAAAGTGAATTATGGACTTACCATAGTTTCTTCACTTAATACATTACATGATTAAATAAAAGTCAACATAATATGCACCTGTGGTTGTGGCTGTTGAATCATGATCACTTTACTATATTTAGAAATAATATTGTTTTATTATTTATGATTGTTAGAAATGGCAACAAAACAATTCCCGAACTTTTGGTTGTCTTAATGTCACGAGATAAGCCTTTACCTGTTGCAATGGGTGCTGCTCGATGTATAACATTTATGCATAGAGCGGGTGCACTAGCTGCCGACGATAACAGGTATTTAATGAAAACTCTTTTATTATCCTTGATGAACCCTAAGTCATATTGTTTCTATTTAATCAATAAAAACTAATATTTTCTAATAAACATTTTAGGGTAGTTTTTGGAGCATTACCATGTTTGGCAAGGTTGTGTACTAAAGATATGCCAGATGATGTTAGAGCGACAGCTGCAGAAACATTAGCATATTTGGCAGAGGTCTTGTATATTTTATCAATCTTGATTATCAATATTTGATTTGCAAAAATGAGTGATAGTTAACTCTTTTTAAATTTTTGCCTCCCACCATGAGCATTTGAAAATAAAAACCAGTGTTTGTATGAAAGATTTCTTCTTTTGGCTCTTTTGTAAAATTTATATTATGTAGATCAAACATTATTAAAAAAAAATTATCAATTACAACAAATGCTTGAAAAAACTTGAATTTTGCTTTAAAAATATCTTCTTTTTCTCTTATAGGTGGATACGTCTTTACAAAGGTTAGCAGCTATTTCAAACCATTTAATTTGTGCCCTTGCGGAACTTGTTTCATGTGAGTCAGCCGCGTCCAAGCAGGGAGCTTTTAAATGCTTTGCATCTTTAGGGGCAAATGATGAAGATATTAGGAAAAGGATTATAGAAATTGAAGGCCTTATGATCCAAGTCGTTTCAGGAATGACCAATTCAGAACCAGAGGTAATAATAGTACTATCGATGGGTGAATATAAGCTTAAAAAAGAGAAATATAATAAGTGCTATTTTTTATATTCCAGGTTCGACTTGCAGCCGTAAGATGTTTACATTCTTTGTCTCGATCAGTGCAACAGTTACGAACCACATTTCAGGTACTTAAACAGTTCTATAATCTAAAAAAAATCAACGATGAACATGCTCCAAGTGAGCCGAGACCTGATCCAAACTTTGGATCTCACAAAACTAGGATGTTACAGGGTAATTAATCAAATTAACACCTATATTTTGAGATACATAGGTGCGTCGGCCGGGATATTAACCCGAGCCGCCTGCATGTGGTTGTCATAAAAGAAAAGAGACATTTGATCACAGAGTTGGCGATGGCGGGATTCTAAATCCTGGATTACTCCTCATTTAAGATGGCCATATTACTATTGAGCTACTGACGTATCCTATTTATTATGTATTATTTTAATGTCGATTAGTAAAAGAATTACTCATGTTTTTAGGATCATTCAGTTTGGAAACCTCTTATGTCACTGTTGAATAGTTCTCCGGGAGCTGAATTATTAACTGTTGGGTCTTCTACTTTATGCAACCTTTTATTAGAGTTTTCACCTGCAAAGGAACCAATGCTAGACCAAGGTTTGTATCACCAATGTTATTATACAATGCAACGGATTATAGATAATATAAATAATCGATTGAAACACTATTTATTGTAGGAGCTGTTGAAATGCTTTGTGGTTTAACGCATCGATCAGAACCAGCTTTGCGGTTAAATGGAATTTGGGCACTTATGAATATGGCTTTTCAAGTAATATATTAAAAGACACATATACGGGTGTAAAGTAATTTGTAATTTTAATAATAAAATTTTTCAGGCAGAACAACGTGTCAAAACTAGAATATTATCCTGTCTCGGTACCGAACAAATGTTTAGACTTTTAGGAGACTCCGATACAAGGATAATAATGAAAACACTGGGGCTACTTAGAAACTTGCTGAGTACTCGTCAACACATTGATACTATAATGAGTGATTATTCTTCTCAAGTGATGCAGGTATAATCACCACCATTGAAAATTTTATCGCAGAAAATAATCATGTTTTGTTTTCAGGCCGTAATTGTTGTTTTGGAAGGAAATTATCCACCAGATGTAAAAGAGCAAGCTTTATGTATTCTTGGGAACATCGGTGACGGTGAAAGAGCTAAAGATTACATTATGGCAAATGAAGATGTTTTAAGGAAATTAGTTGATTATCTTGTATGTGATACATATTAAAGTTATTATGTATGTATATAAAAGCAAATATAATTATTTAATTTAAATTAATAGGTCCACCCTGAATCAAAACTTAAAGAAGCGGCACTGTTTGCTATCGGCAATTTAGTTTGGAGAGGTGAACCTGGGGCTGCAGAAAGACAAGCTCGTTTAGCTGATTTAGGTGCGTGGGTCAAATTAAGACAATTGATACCAACTGCTGACCCTTCACTGCTAGATAAGTAAGATTTTAGGAATTTATTTATATTATTGTTAAAAAATTCACTTAACTGATGGTCTGAATTTATGTTTCAGAATTAATACAGCCTTATCACAATATAGTGACCACGAGTAAAAATACATATATGGAAGTGATTAGTTTTAAATCAATCCATATTAAATTCATTAATTTGTTAGTTTTGTTATTAAATTACATAATTAAAAAATCATCTACTGATTTTTGTACGGACATAAATGAAAAAAATAATTATGTATGTAGATAATTCTAGAATATTTCAACGCCAGACTGATATTAGCATATGATTAAATACTCTACATAAATCTTAGACTTCTTTAAATTAATGAATCTTGAAATTTATTTCCCTATTGATCATAAATTATTAGTTAACACTTTTTGTTATTGATTAATATCACCAATGTTCATAGCATTTCTAAAAGGTAAACAAATACAATTGTTAGTTTGTTTGTTAATTTAAAATATCTGGTGGAAATATACAGTTTGCGTTGATCTAAAACTATGAAATGATTTTTATATGTTGATTGAATTGAAGGAATACTATTTATAGTTTAATACTAAATCAATTATATTTTTAATGATCTGTAAATTGTTATGAAATTATTTCCTGCAGTATTTATTCTTTTTATTCAATGACTTATCTTAAAATACGTTCATGGTTTCTCATTGTTGATTTTAACTGTGGGTGATGGCTGATGTGTACAAATTATATTTTTTAATCTCAATTGAAATTTAAGCATATCAAATTAGATTCAGTTGCAGTCATACTTAATGTATCGTTATGTTTTCGATCGAATCACATGTGTTAGTTACCTCATATTTGTCATAATGAAGTCCTCCTTTAGTTTGTAATTATCTAAAAATAATAATATGTTCTGCCGCATATTAAAATTGATTGCTCATGTTTATTGTTATTATTTACACAGTAACTATCTGCATCCAATTAACAATGTTACTTATTATTATTTATTTGGAAGATTGTTTTTTTTTGTGTATATACATATAGAATTTTAACTTATAATATGTGCACAGCTTTAATGTAATTTTTGTCTAATTTTAATAAAGTTGATTTTAATTTTTTAATCAATGTTTTTTTTTTCTCAAATGTGAATGTAAAAATTTATGATTGTAAAGAAAAATGAAGATGATTAGGTACAAAGGAGGTTCTGGGCATATAAAAGCCTATTACAGCTTCAAGAACCTTAAGAGGTCCTTCGAATGACAATGGTTAATGATAGGAAAGAGTTACGGAAAGCTAAAGGGCACTACAATCTGTAATATCATCCAAGGAAAGAAAGGTGAATGTTAGAAATAATAAAACGGTGTCAACACAATATATAATGTATATTAAATTGCACAAAAACTGATTATAATTTTACACCAATAAAATATATTTTTTCTTATCATCTAAGGAAAAAGCTTTGGTATAGACACGACTAGATAGTTATTTTTGTATATAAATATGTAAAAATGGAATGTACACACAGGAAACATAAAGGGTACCTATATTCAAAGGTCATTTTTCAAATGAAAATACAATTAAACGTAATTTACTTATTTGCTTACCTTGTTTATGTGGTAAACCATGTTTTGCCTTTTTTATAACATGGTAAATTGTCATTTTGAAAGGATTGAAAAAAATAAAATTATTGAATTAAAATATAACTCATCACACCTCCTATTTTAACGAGGATTCTCATACAACTGAGCGGTGAATGTGGGCAATACAAAAAAGACATTTGAATTTAGTACCCCTAGTAAAATTATAGTTGAACCTTGATTATCTGGGCTTTTTGCGGATAAACATACTCCGGAGAATAGAAAATTTTTGTAATTGTCGGGGAATAAGCATATTTAGATTTTATTTTTAATTAACATTTAATTTAAATTATTTTTTATTAACAAAATCAATTCATAATTTTCTGCAAAACATCAGTTTTCCATTACATCCAGATCCATGAGTTGCATTACTAATGTAACATTTGATGGGAGGATATTTTACTGTAAACAATCTGGGTTAAACATTCGATAGAGGGTCGGCCAGTACATTGTCTAGGTAACAGTTTTCCCTCTTTGGAAAGAACCGCTTTCTTACAGGCCATGAAAAATTTTTTAAGGTTTTTTTTTACCAACCCAAATAATTCAGGTTCTACTATATATAATTAATAACCTAATATAATAATAAGCCTAAAAATTGTAAATAAAAAAAAACATACTCAAGTTAAATTACAAAATACTCGTTCAATAGATTGAAAATAAATGCAAAATAAGAAGGACATTTGATAATGTGAACATATGCAATGAAGTCTTAATAATTTGGGCCAATGATGAAAAGTCATCGCAGAATTAACATTTATAAAAAATAAAGGATAATCAATTTAAGTACCTCTCAAATGCATAGTTTTTTAATTTGATAATACATGTGAGATTAAAAAAAATGTATTCTTTATCTCTTCTTTATGCAGCATGACTTTGATTTTTATCAGATCCTGGTATAGAGTCAGGATTTGCCAGAGGATCCAAATCAGCAAAAAGTTTAAACCATGCAGCCATATCTTTGTTGCTGGTTTCCTTTCGTTTGATTGTTGAATTAGATTTGGATGCAGTCTCCGAAGAAGTTGTAGACTGATTATTTGTAGGTGTCAACCCATTTTCTTCCCAGAGTGAATGATTCTGCAAAATATATAAAGAAAACCTCAAACATAAATATACATATGTAGATATGATTTTAAATTTAATCATTACCTGCATCAATTGTGATGGAAGGAAACTTCCCAAATTACCAAAATTCAATGTTGAGAGTTCTCCAAAAATATTGAGCTCTTCTTGAGCATTGTTTGAATTTGTTAATAACTCTTCGGCAGTGTTTATCAATTGGGCTGTTTCAGTGAGCAACTCATTATTTATATTCTTCTGTGTGTCTTCAGTTTTTTCATTTTCTTTAAATGTTTTATTGTCATCTTTAAAGTCCTCCTAAAATTGAAATTCCTTGTTAATAATTGCAATACATAAGTGTATTTTGTCTTTTAAAGAAGAAAAAAAAACCTGAAAGAATAAGAGTCGATCTTTATCATCATGCTCTATTTTTTCTTCTTCAGAAGATTGTTGAGGATTTTGAGAGAGCTCTTTAAGTATATTGAAATCATAATGAAAATTTTCTGCTTTGGAAAGAGATTCAGCAGTTGTTTCCATCGTTTGAGAAGCTCGGGATGCAAAGTTTAGTAAACAATTCTGGTAATTGATGAGAGCATGGGAAAACATGTTACATCTTGCCGCTGCCAATAAGTCAATCTAAAAACAAAATAAAAGTAGTAAAAACAGTAGGTGAACTAATACTTTTTTAAGAATTTTCGATTACCTTCTGAAGAGTATCCAAAGTAATACGATCAAACTCAAATTTAGAATCCTTGACGTGAGTTTGAGCTTTCCTGAATTTGTGCAAGCCTCGACCAGAGTCTGGATCGAGTTCAGCACTGGCAGCTTTCATCCACGCCAAAGCAGCTCTGTATTTATTCCTGGCTCTCTCGACCTGTCCCACAGTTCTGGCGCAGTCATCGACTCCTCGACTCCCGAAGGTGTCCAGTTCGTGCGCCAGTCTGGCTAGAGTGACCCGCAGAGTGCCTCGCTGCTGGCCGCAGTACAGCAGTCCCTTGCCCGCAGCGCACAGTCCCCCCGCCGCCCCCGCAGCCCCGCCTGCCCCTCCCCCCTTGCCGCTGTCCTTGAGGAACTTGCCGAGTGCCAGTTCCTCCCTGGCGAGTACTCCGGCCCTGTCAAGGTACCTGTCCGTGAGTCTCCTCAGTACTGAGCAGCTGTCCGCGATGGACCTGAACAACACCAGCTTGGCATCGAGCTCAGCATCCGAAGCCACCACGCACTCGTCTTCCTTGTTGCCGAGCTTCTGCAGAAGACTTCTTCTGGTCTTCCAGTACTGCTGCTGCATCTTCAGCTCAACTTTAGACCCGACTGTGTACGACACTGACAGTTATCACTATCACTCAACAAGTAAGGCTGTTCACAGTGATCGTTGTCATAAATGTAAATTGGTTCAATCTGAACCCAGCGTTCTTTTTCATAAATAAAAAAATAATAAACAGTATTTAAAATAAGAAGCGTATATACATCGTATTATTAATGTAGAAAAAAAGTAGGTCGGCATTCAATAATGCAGAAAGCACAATGCATCAGATTTATGAGGCGTTAGTTTTAATTTATATAACTCTTCAATAGTATAATTGTTAACTTATTACTAAAATAAACATGTTCTGGCTTGGCGAATAATAAAAACGTTAATTTGTAAAATAGTAAATGTCGCAACAGTGAGCCGAGAGTGGTGTGTTTGGCGGAGCGAGTTGTTGTTGGTTTGTAGCATGAGCAGGTGACAGAGATGATGAACAGTGTTTATGGCGGTGACCACACTTCCCTGGCCACCATCACGCCACACACGACCCTCAGTCACCCCGGTCACCCTAGTCACCCTGGTCACCCCGGTCACCCCGTTCACCCCGGACACACTGGTCACTCCGAGAGCAACACGCGGGCCACTGACGGTGAATATTACTTACTTATAATCTACATCCATATTATTATTACTGACTGCTAGTTAGAAGACATCACTGCCAGACCCAGGCCGCCTTTAATGTCTTCCTTATCATATATTTTTTTTAAATAACGCCCCGTTGATCAATTCCATATTATAAATACCTCAATTTCATTACAAAAAAGTCAAGAGTTGCACATTCCCGAAGTATACACATACATGTGTCATAAATACAATTATTATACACGAATTAGTTCAACCAATCTATTTGATCTATATCTGTTATATGACGAAAAATATCTTCACTACATATTTCCTAAAACGATGAATGAGGATAAACCAAAAGTCCTATTATCACAATATTTTGACTATCCTTTGTATTGATAAGCTCTGGTTTTTTATCAATATGTATCATAACCAAGTCTTGATCATTATGTAAGATATGTTTAAATTACAACATTTACCTATCTAATTAGAATAATGAATATTGCACTATCAATTTTATCGTATTGATAGGTAAATTAGTACGATATTAATAAAAAAATTATGTTTAAAAATATAATATTGATATTAAATACCTTCGGCTTACTAAATTGCAAGGCCTTTTATCGTAATTAAATAAGGGACTATTCTATACATACTTGTTAAAATTAAAATATTTTGTATAATTAATTATATTACCTACCGAATACGTAATACAATGTTTGAATGCATCTTTTTTTATTTATCTTTGAGTATCCTGTCTAAAGACATCTTACTCGTCGTCTGTTGTTATATTGTCTTGAAGTTTAATTAGAAGTGTTCATAAATGTTTTATCAAATAATCACCATTGTCAGTCCTTGAATCTTGCTGGTAAGTCAAGTTGTCTGTATTTTTGTAGACGTCTTGCGTAGTCTACGGTCAATAAGTCCCTCGCTGGTACATTCTGGTGTCTTTTTGGTACTTTGGTACGTTTCGCTGAATATTTTCAGTTCGTCGCGAGTCCTGTAATAGGACCCAGTTGGGTACGTACCATGGAGCATTTAAAATTGCTCTCAGGGTCTTATTTTGTAGCCTAATGTATCTAAGGTAAACATTTTACTCTGGAATTCAACAATTTTGTGTGTGAAATAATTATTAGAAATTATACACATTTGCAATTAAATGTTTGAAAGATATTATCCTTAAAATACATAATGTTTGAAGTGATTGTTAAATCGGACAAGAGCGATGAAGGTGGGAATTAATAGAGTAGACGAAGTAGGCGGAGGGGTGGTGGATGAAGGCGGTTGTGGCCCAGCGGTGACCCGGGCTGGTCTCCGCCCCCTAGCTCGTCATTCGCCCCGGTGCTTTTGTCCCGGATGCTCGTCTTTCCTCTTCCATTCATTACGAAGCCTTCGCAATTGTACCCTTTATCCTAGTATCTTTCATCGATTGTGATACATAGTGTTGTTATTTACGCGTTTTCAACAATTTCAGTGTTATAAATATATCGCGAGTTTATGTCAAATATCCAAGTTATAAATTTGTGTTTGTGTAATAATAGCTGTACCTACGCTACAGACATTTTATCCCAAAGGACATCGACAATTATTCAAAGTGTTTGCTTCAGAAGGTCTGTTAATATGTATTATTTAGGAATTATTACAATCTTTCCTCCTATCAATAACAATATCGATCAAGTGTATTTATTTTAGAGAAGTTACGTTATTGTTTAGAACATTTTTTAAACGTGTAATTTATCTATTTTTCATGAAATGGTTACGAAACAGCTATCAATTTTTAAAATATGTAAAGAAACACAAATGCACTGTCACAAAAAATAATTACAAAACTAGATAAGACAGAAGACAGGTAAAGCTATTATAATTGTTTGAAGTGGCGTGTATGAAGAAACCATTTTCACTATTTTGAAATTAATGTTTGAAAAGTATAATAGAAAGTTTATACACGGATTTTGTAAATTCTTTATCAGTAACAATAACTACTTCAACGATACTTATTTTATATTTTTCTTACTATATAATATTTTTTGTCCAGATTCATATTACCATACATCACGTTCAAGCTTCTTTTATATAATATAATCTTAATTATCGCTGCTATTGATATTTTTATTTATCAGAATGATTAAAGACCAAAAAGATTTTATACATACATGTGAAATATGAACCGTAAAAAAAGTATACCTTCTCGGTATTATGAAAAACGGTCGTCCAAATAATGTGGAAAAACCAGATAAAAATGTGTTGTATTATTTATTTATGTTTTTCATTAAAAATTCATCCTATTTCATTTCAAATTAAACTTTTTTTTAATATCAAATCCAATCTTTTTCATTTTGATTTCATCCATAAAAAATCCACCAAAGAAAGATATTCGATAGAATATTTTACACTTCAAAGTAAAAAATAAATTCTAAAATATGTACATAAAACAGAATCACTATGAAGATCTAGCTATATCTAGGTCAACAATCTCAGTTTTATTGGATGGTTTAACCAGCATTTTTTGGTAATTTTGACAGATCATACATTATTGATCCGCGAACTTCGATGTGTCAATTGTTTTGTTGTTTGTTTCGACATATTTTTTTCAGATTTATTAATTTTACATTCGTAATTAAATTTTTTATGCATTTTCAAAATCATTTTATTATTATCGCGTATAAGATAATCGACCCAAATTATTTGAAAAAATTGTGAATGGTGATTTATTTTTTTTAAACACGGTGAAAATTCGATATCTTAAATATGATTGTATGTAATGATAAATAATAATTAATTTGGTAGAGAATGAGCAAGGCTAGTATGGAGCATTACCCCTCCCAGTGTGAACGAGTGTGCTGTAAGCGTAATGGTGTTGCTGATTAGTCAGTCAGTTGCTTGTAGAGCGTGTCGGCGCTCGTATTGTGTCGTGTCTCTTATATATTTATATATTGTACATATATTTATGTTTAGTATGTAACTAGTCCTGCGTCTGTTTCAAGAGGAAGTGTGATCCTTGTGCCTTTTACAGTGTTGACACAGTGGCTTGACTGCTCCTCATCATAGATATATTCCGTTCTGTGGGATCTAGTCATACAGGCAAGCCTTTATTGAATACCTTGCGCCGATGACTAACACCATAACCATTCCACCCACATCTACCTCCTTGCTGTTTTTATTTTCTGCAAACCCTTGTAACATTTTACTCATACTCACTAGTTTTTACTACATCGCCGAGTTCATTAGATAAAAATTGCCCAATCGACAGTTTTCATTTTTTTTCCCGTGACATCCTCCCTATTGACGGGATTCCCTTTATAAGGGGTTGGACAGGCCACCGTGGCCTTTATGGGATAATATAGTAGAGGTGGTTTCCCAGACCACCACACAGCAATGAGTCCTTCAGATCTAGTAGATCTACCAAAGTGACTTCAGTTTTGATCTACATACGATAATCCTTATTTTAATACATAAATATTATGTACTCGATGTTTTTTTATTTCTCAATTCTTCATACCGTCATTACAGAGTATAGAAATTAATGTACAACGCATTATAATTATTCTATTAACTATCAATCATCAAGAAATAAGTTTAGGTTTTCACTCAGTCTTTCACATGAAATTTCACTCTTAATAGGTTAATTGTTCTTAATTACAAAATAGACCTATGAAACTACCCTTAAAAAAAGTTTAATATACTAATATTTTAATTAAGAAAAATATAAATATGTTAAATTATTGATCGTGTTGAATACTGGATGGAATTCCATAATTATTTAAAGTTTGTAATTTCCACTATATTTGTGGATTTTCACTATTAAATATATTATGGAAATTACTTATTTCTTTTATTTAATATAAATACGTTATACTACTAAGAATATTACGTTATTATTAGCTCATTAGTATGTATAATGTGTTTTTTTAAATATTATTCCTTTTTATTTTTCGTATTTGTTGTTATTTTCTGTACATTGCAAATGTGACAATGTTTATCGCGCTTTTCTCAACGCGACGACAATCTCTCAATATGGAAATAGTGACATCGTTTTGTGGAAATTTTTTCTCATATTTACTTGATATACACTGTATGTGGTGTTCGACGTGTTGAGAAATTTATCTTGTTCTTGAAAAAAGTAGAATGATTCATCACACCATGTTCATCATCGCACACTATATTTTGTTAAATGTTTTTAGTATTTCTGATTTAATGAGTGGCGGAGTAAAGGAGACGACCTTGTTATCCTGTATGTAGACCTTGTTGCAGTACATACGGGTTCGAATATCCCTGCATAACAATTTTGTTTTCTCCTGAGATTGAAAGAATAGCCTTCAATCAATCGTATTTCAACATATTGTGTAAAATCAAGTAAATTATGTTTATTTGTCTCTATATGAGAAGGTCTTATACATGCATATGCGATACGACATGAAAACATTATTCATCATTATCATTAAAAGCATTCTTGAGAAACGATGTATCATACGCTGACAACCTCAATTATAATAGGTTATTCGAATTATTCATCATGATACACCGTGCATTTTATCAGCTTTATTAGTAGTTTGTATGATCTATATTGTAGTGTTATCGGTTTCCATAGTAGGAAGTTACGGTGTTTCCGTAGACTGTGTTGGCTTTCAGGTGTTTGTCCGTTATGAGATAACACTTTACAATGTTCACACATGAATACTCTACTTTAGACATTACTTTAGATATCGTATCGGTTTTATGAACTTGTATGTTTTATATCTGTTAAACTCAATTACTGTAATTCATTCACAGAACAGCTATACATGACAAGAATACTTTGCCTAAATTGTATTATTTTTATTTCATTCTGATGATATGTCATTTTTGTTGACTATATTGAATAATAATTGTATACAACGTAAAGACTATATTGAATAGTTATTGGCGTCATGTCTGAAGAGTCAACGTACATATTGAGAGTAGTTACATTCTGTTCTGATGTGGCGCCAAGACTAGCCAAACTAGTTTATGGCTACCTTTTGCCATCATGCGCTGACCACCTGATACTGCTCATAATGAGCACAGTTTCCGCCGCATTCACTATCTATGGAACCTCCGGATATTATCGATGTTTTCCATAATTATACCATGTACTATTCTATACACACATTTAACGTTTGTATAATAAGAAAATCCAATTGATGGCACTTCCATAGAAGAGACACCAATTCCATCGCATATAAACTATATGGTCGTATTTATGAATAAACCTTAAAAGTTATTTGAGAAGGGCACGCGATGGGACTACAATACAACGCAGCGTACAACAGGTGCATTAAACATATTGGGGTGTCGTTTCACCTGAATTTTACTACACATAACACTTTTTACAAGGCCCCAAGATTTAACCACCGTATTCGTGATATGAATATATTATTTGTCTTTTTCAACTGTGCGTGTCCAACATGATACATATGTATGTTTTTTTTTACTATAATAAAAGTGTGATTGATAATTTGTTTATTTGTTACAGGAGTGACGATGCGGGAGAAGAAAGGAGGTGCCATGAGCAAAATGCAAAAGCTTAAAAAGCGGCTATCACTCAGTTTTGGCCGATTATGTAAGTTGAACATGCTATAAACCTCATCGGGTCCTATTTATTATTTGGAACGCTTAAAAAAAATTAATATATATTTTTTTTAATAATTTCATTAACCGAATACATTCTTCTAAATAAAGATCGCGTGCTGTGATTCATTCTGTATTTTCATGATTCATGTGTTTTTGTAAGACTGCATATCAGTTGTCCTCCACCTTGGACACGCTTTTAAATTTCATATCTGAAATTTACCGCTTGAGTGATAAAAGTGTATTAAAGGAAGTAAAGCAAAGGCAAATTGAATTGACTGTCAGTGTTATGGTAATATTGAGAGGTCATCGCTCTCTGCATCGCGTCACTCTTGTCTTCAAATGCTTGAAGTCGTCGCGTCGCCCTGTTTGAATTACAATCGAGCTTCTTCTTTCTGCTTTTGCATGTTAAACAAGTATTCACAGTATAGCCAATGAATGGTAAACGAGTAGAGAATGAATGAATGAGCGTATGTACATTTCCGTGGTGCACGTGGATGGCGCTAAGTGAACTGACAAACTGACACAATCATCACTATCACTGACAATTGAAAGAATCAACCCATCCTAAGTTACTACCATTTGTCATTTTACACTGCAAAGTTACGAGTCATTTAATCCAACCACTGATTATATATAATTCATATATTTTATTTACAAAGCCCATTGTATATTTAGTTATCGTGACTACTGCAGGATATATTTTATCGTGTGTCATGTTTCTTTCAGTTTCGTCATTAATTGAGGGCACAGCTACTAAACAATGAAGACAATTAAAATTATCTATGTAGAATCAGTAATAATAATAACAATTTTGGCCTTGTAGTCGTACGAGGAAGTCATTCCTTGTCATCACCCACAATAGTCACGTCATTTATGACGTCTATTACTACTACTTTATATGTATATCGGTTAGTCTTGATACTGTTTGGTATTAGTTAAAAAAATTATATACATATATGTATTGCCAATCAAAGCTCGTAGCTAGGTACATATTTAAGATTGTACAGTTGGAAAAAATTCTATACTATGTATATATTTTTGAGAATAGTTTTAAGACGATTGGTATTTAAAAAATATATATTTGTAAATCAGTTATTTAACTAAAAATATTCTTTATAATTAAATGGAATGATTGTAAACTGAATTATCATTCTTCCTAATTGGATGGGTTGAAATAAATGATAAAAGTGAAAAATAGATATGTAAAAGTTCTAATAGAAATAAATATTTTACGACTTTTTCAATTTGATTAGTTCAATTCACAATTTGTGAGTTTTAAAATGATCATGGTTTATAATAAATGAATTTGAGAAAGCGGAGTGACTGTTGAATTATCAAAAAGTATATTTATATACATATTATTAATTTTGTTAGAAAACACAATTTTTTAGCATATTATTAAATTATTTTATTAATCTTATTTTTTATAATGTTTACTGATATGGTTATTTTCAGAATGTTATCCGAAATGACTAATATTTTTTGATAGATATGCCACCTTCCATAGAGACGTGATATTGATGTCAGAATAACACGGACTTTTTTCACGTCATTTCCCATTCACGTATCGATTCATTCACGTTTCGGTGCACCCATAGATTGTTTTCTCGGTCACACCTGCTGCTAAACTAGGCCGCAAGCTCTCTATTACATACGTATTTTCATTTTATCCCATTGTTTGTGGAACTATTTAAAAATACACGCCCAGTTTCACTTTGAGCTTTTTTTTTCACACAGTTAGCGATGAAAAAACTTTGTCTCTCTCTCTCACGATAATATGTAAAAACGTATGCATTTTATAATACGGAGACTTTAACATGTTATTATATGGCATTTGCAAATAAATTCCATTGTTCTTTACGGATTTGCAAATAATATTTTATTTCGAAGTAACCCAGCCCAAAAATGAAAAGAGAAAGGTAAAGAACGCCCTGACTTTTGGGAGTCGGGTTTAGAAGGTATAAATACTGAATTATTGATAACCCGAACAAATCTCATTTGTAAAAAGATTTAAAAGTCAGAATTGGTTTTTTATTGTTATAAAAAATATATTAATATTATATCAAACTGGAATGATCTCACCGATAACCGAAATATACAAAAGAAGGATAATAAGGGTAATCCGTTGTATAGGGTGATTCTATCCTGCGTTATTTGAGGATGTATATACTTGAATTCTTGATTGGAGATTTACAAAAATCAACCATATTTATATCGTAGTGGAATATTTAACTTCCATAGTAGTTTAATATAACGACACAATATAATATTGTATTATTTTTCACTATAATATTCTATTGATAGAATCCGCCCCCTAGGGTGTAACCCAACTGTTAAATTACACCTGAAACACTACATATTACCTTTTTTTATATCTAGTTCGATGCAATTTGCCACGCCCTGTCTGGAAAAGATCCACCTTTCTTTAAAAGATACCGTTAACACTAATTTTATATCTAGGTGCTATCAGTATCTACATGCTATGAAACTTATTTTTTATTTACGTGAATAATATTGATTTGTAAGTCAGTACGTCTTTGAAGTGTCCATACTCTACGAACACGTAGAATTTCCATCTGATGTCATTCCGCCATAAGGAACTAATGTATGTGTGTATCCATCTTGGGATATAATGATTTGCTTCCATAGATCGCGTAGGCAAACAACTATTATGTGATTAATATTAGACTTTTAAAAAATACGATTTTTGATGATGAAATACTTTTATCTTGATGTTGAAGTGTTGAGATGAAAAAGTTGTGAATGAAAGATTACGGGGCGTGGCTAGAGGAGATTGAATGTACACAAATAATATTTACGTTTCGACCGTGTAAATCTTTACGGCGTGCGGCTTCCAGTGCCTAAAATCGCCGACACACCATTATTTTGTTAGACTTCAGAAACAAATATTTGGCTGTTCTACTGAAATCGGATGAAAGTAGTATGGGTGGATAAAATAAATGGTGCTTTTGTGTGTTTGGGGGTCTTGTTTTGTGATGTCAGGGTGGTGTAAATATTGTTCTCCGATTGGAGGTCATTGTGTATCGATCGATGGCGACAAACCGTCTATCTTCCACCCTAGAAGTGTTACAACTTACAACTGATCGCATTGTTGTGTAAAAGGTTCAAAAGAAAGTATTCTTGCTACGATTCAATCGATTTCGACATTAGACTTGTTTATGTGTCAACGAAAACTCCCACACTCTTATTTATGTATATTTTACTATACATATAATGATACTACTAAAGTGTTTTATTCTCAAGTATTGTCTGCCATGTGTGCCCATTGATTCCATTATATCTATTTATTATCTAATTTGTTATTATGTAGAACGTAGAGATTTTCCTTAAAATGCATAACATACATATCAACATATTATGACTTATCTCTATGTATATTTGGAGTTAGTGGGCGAATATTCAATGATTACACATACTGTGATGATGGTGACTCATCAGTCGATCATGCAGGCTCTCCTTGAATATCCGTTCTCTGCGGATTGCTATTGAAACCAATAACATGATTGACTCACCAATCCTGGTATTTTACTCTCTTTATGCCACTGTGCAAATACTAATAATATGTATGCTGTTGGAATTCGTTTTTATGTTAACGACAGCGAGATTCTCATGCAATTATCATTAAATTCGTTCCACCTTTTGAACACTGGCCTCATTAGTCATATTTTAGCATCGTAATTAATATTCAATTTCACTAGAACAGATTGCAAAATGTATCACCGGCCGATTGATAAGATCAATAGATTCTATATTTATCACTGACACCAAATATAATATGAGATTTCCCAATGTTGTATCTAAGTCTCTTATAAAAATGCAGTGATATCGTAACGGTTTTATCTTATCGGTTAATATTTTCCAAATAATCTCTTCTTATTGAATGCGTGGCTTATCGTATGTCGACATATAATATTATATGTGTCTACATCGATATCTACGAAGTTATGTATGTGAAATGTATAACAATTGCACATTAAGATTGAATCTTGACTAATATAATGTATGCATGAAGCAGGCTCTCATATCCGCCGGAAGGCATCGCTCATCGCTGTCTTTCAATTATTATAGGTATTGCTTTGTTAACACCTGTTTATATTTCCTTTCACTTAAAAATATTATCACTTTGAAGAAGCACATTTATCGTTAAACAAATTAGTATCCTTATCTCTATTTAAATGCATTCTTGTGGTCAGTAAATATTACGACATATTTGTGTGCACCAATATTAAACGTACACGTGTTAGAACCACGTGCGAGGTGAGAATAATTGTGACGGTGACTCATCGGAAGCGTTCGACATTAAACGGATCGACTAAACGTACTTTTTTCACGTCCAAACACGGAAACGAAACTTTTTTCGCCTTTCTTTTGAACCACGGACGGTGCTTTGAATACTTCTGTTGTTTTATTTATCGGTCGGTAAATGTGATATTATCCCGAACAAACAGATGTAAGTAAATATGTACTTATTGGCGTTGTGACGGTGTTCGTGCCGAATAACTGGGATGACATCGTGTGTTAAAATTAACCTACCAGTGACAGAAGACCACTGCAAGGCGTCTGCCACTCGAGCCCACATATTTTGAGTATGTGATTTCTGATAATATACCGACTAATTTTGTTTTTAATGATGTATTTCACAGAGAACTTGAAATAGCATTCGTTAGAAAAATGAGTTTTAACGAATAACGAGAATAACTATATAACGAAAAAAATTGTGTAGTAAAACGTTATATTTATAGAATATTCTTCATGGGGGAGAGAAACTAATAATACCTCTTTACACCGTTTATATTATTTACTTACAATCTGAGAGTTATTATAACAGAGAGGGTGGGAGTTGTATCGATGCGGTCTTTCTTCACTCTCGATGTCGTTTGTCATGCAAATGTTCGTCTTGGTTTTTACTTCTTACCTGTCGCATCCAATCGAGGATCCAACACCTTCATTGTCTTGCAAATGTCGGCCAACATTAGCATATTGTCGCAGGTGCGTCTGTACTTAGACACAGACCACTCCATAATCAGGCCACTTTAATAATCAATCTCGAGCAGCAGACTTCAGTGCCAATAAATATCACCGTCATTCTGTTATGTGCGGATCGTGGAAACGCGAATTTGAATATTATTGTAAGATTTTACGTGTCTGTTTTGATAGCAACGTGGACACGCATTATTATTTGCTAATTGTAGAATTGCAGCTATCGCATAATCATTTCCCACAGTAGTAACTAATGGTTAAATGTAAATTTTTTAATGTCTAACTAGCGTCTTTCGTCTGGCCCAGTTTTTTCGCTTCGATCGCTACTCGTTTCCACTGTAAAATACCGCCTCTTTCAATTTTTACCTATTCATTGTTTTCCTTACATATTATTTCATTTTGTATGTACATATCATTCTCTATTTACATTTTCAAACGTATACACTAAAATATATTTTATAACATTCCAAGAAATCAAGCTTGTATTAAGCCTGCATGTTTTACCCAATCTATTGTAAATTCAATAAACATATGAATTTCCTATCATATATTTTGACTACCCAGGATATTAACCATAGAATATGTATCTCATATCTACTATGTACATATAACACACATGAATGTTATGTCCTATTTACTTTTTCGCTATGTATTTTATATTGTTACTGTATATTTTATTTATTTGTATTTTATCTATATTTTGTAAAAACCTTTACGGGCGTATAGTAAGTAAAAAAAAGAATTACGTGTATCTCAAGTAATCGCAATATTACATTAATTGAAAAGGTACATTGTGTTTATTATAATAAAATAGCATTTGTTACGTAAATAAACACGGAGTCATGGTTGATTGAATTTGTTGTGGTGGTTAAATGTACAATTATGTATTCGAAACGATTTGTAGGCTACGTCATCAGAACAATGAGTTCCAGCTGCATTATATCCAATTTTATACGCATCTGCTTGTTCCTAAATGTAATTTCCTAAATTAGTCAACTGTAGCGAGACATACAAAAAATTATGTCTTATCAATAGTAAGTATCATTGTTTGTTTGGCAGTTTCATTCCGAGACGCGTCTGTATGTGGTCTTCGTCGAGACACATCATGTATATTTAAGCGTCTCAGGTTCTTCGAAGACGAGTGTTTATATATTTAGTAAAATATGTGTTTCTACAGTTGGTAGTCCTTTATAACATTCACAAGTCTCGCATATGTATACGTTTACGTTGTGGGTCGATAACCTCCGATTAAGTAATATGCGCTAATAGCCACGGAACGAGCTCGGTCAATGTCTCCAAGTACATACACCATATAGGTGCGTTGTCATACTTTGTACGTATTGTTTAGGATTGGTATTCATATTGTATATAATATCGAGAAAGCCAACGTGAAGTGTGTGGAGGCGGTTCTTCGTAGGTGCAGACGGTGACCATTCAAGGCCGTTTACCTTGCGACTGGACCTGGTACTGGTACATACTACATACCATTGAACTGAACACTCATTTGCGCATAACTATTCTAATAATAACCGCATACTTCACTTTTACTGCCCTCACACTACTCGATTATCTATTAGATACATTTTGGTATTTCAAAACAGTAATAGTTTACTCCGCTTCTAGTCATTTATACACCTAACTTAATTTGTGCATTCACTCATTTTAAAACACGTAGATCGCATTTGCACTTTGTTGGATGCAGTGGCTATCAAGTCTGTTTGTTCCCTTGCCTGCATCTCAGTGCATTGAATATTCAGTTTATGTATGGTTTTTTTTATTCACCCCACTCCAACGTGAGTGAGAGTTTTTAACGTTAAATTGAATTAACTTTACAGTGTCCATATATACAAAATCTCGGTTTTTGTTTTTATTAATATTTGGCTGTTATTTTTTAATTCTTTTATGTTGAAACGATTATGTGTTTTGTTGTGACATTGAAACTGGCCGGCATTGCTCGCCGAAGCGTAGTGTGACGTAAGCTTTGCTCTTTATACTATGAGTGTTTTTTTTTGTCAATTTGACTTATTTCCGTGTCTACCACATTCTTTGTTTGTTACATTCTTTTTAATATAAATGCAGTTTTTTTTAAATTTCTGTTTCGGTGCATTTTAATCCTGTCTTATATGGATTATCCGTTCTCTTGGTGATATTTGTCTCACAATACCGTTTGATTCATATGATAATCAATGTATATTCGAGCCGATGAAGGTTATTGAGGGTGATGCAAGCCGTTAGCCATATGTTTGTTAGTTTTAGACGGTCAACATCGACTTATGGAATCGCATGTGCTCCAAATGGAGAGAGTTAGCTTCATTCCAGTGGTCTTAAATGGCAACTGGCACATCATTGTTCAACCATACAACCAGAACACACTTTCCAACCATCGCATTGTTCGACTATGCTCACTTTTAATACATAAATATCGTCATTGTCGTGCTTCTGTAGATTAAACAATCTACATTTATTATTTTATTACACAGATGAGTCATTCACAATGAAGAGGTTGATTGTGGTAATTGGTATTATATATTTAGAATTTTATCGTAAGTATAGTGAAGAAAATTGCTTTACTCGTCGCGCTTATTATATTGTATCGGAGGTACTGAACGAAAATCCCCTTTATGTAAGATTTGGGTTGTACAGAGTGAAGTTCCCCTCAGCTCGTAAAAACATTCAGCTGCTTACCATTGCAAAGCCAAAGGAACCACCACTTCAAAGCAATGAACTTTTTAGCGGTCGTCCCTTCGTATCTCATTTTTAGAGTAAAAGCTAAATCGGAAATTCGATGGAACGGTACATCCCGTTTTCGGTCCATGTTCACTTTATTCATATTTCCAAATACATAAAATATACTTTTACACCCATACTTTTAATGCATATCCCTATCGTGTTGCATACGCATATTTTTATCGGTATATATTTCAGGAATCCGATTAAAAATTAATAAAATATCAATGTAATAATTGTTGGAGAGGATGTTCATCGGATATGACTGGTCGTATTTCCTTGTATACAAATATTAGCTTCCATCCTGCAACACCCGTTCCTAACGGATTAAATTTAGTATTATGTTTGTTTTATGGTTATATAACACCCCTTGGTATATTTTGATATTGCTCAAATAATATCCACACGCAATTAACATTATTAATACAGTTTAATTTAAAAATAATAATGTACATAAATTTTATAAATTATCATTCTCATTGAAATTATTTCGCGATATATTTTGGTAATTTGTTTGATTGGTATAACAGTAAAAAATATTCCGGTATTGTTGTTAATCTTGACATGCACCAGATATCATCGAGTGTAGGTCAACAGCAATAATGAACAGTGCTAGAAATTTTCTTAATATATAAATATTAATATATAATTGAAAATACAAATTTTTCAATGAAAATTTATTTTCTTTTAAATTATGGTATGTCATTGATGTATCGTGGGAGTTTTCTCGTGTAAAAATATGTGTCAGTTTCCTCCGATAAAATATTTTAAATGCATATTTTACACATTAGTAATGGTATTATTATTTTGATTGCATTATATTTCTATGAATTCATTGGACCGACCGTGACGAGTTGATAATGCTTTTTCAATACATACTCGTTTATCTATGATGTTGAGCGTGGCCTCTTGTAATTAGTTCAAAGATATTCTCAATTTTAATTTCATATTTATTATACACCTTTTCTTCACTCTTTATCTTCTCATTGTCCTTTAATTTGATTATTTCATAGCTTGTCTGAGTAATTTTCTTATCAGCCTATTATCCTTTCGACGGATTTTCTTTTGTACCCGAACAATAAATTGAATTAAAATTTTACGCGAAGGGATCGTGTAGCCAACGATTTCAATTACAATCGTTTATGGTTAACGTTAAAAATATATAAATTGTACTTTCATTTTCGTGGCGGAATAAGTGACGCGTGAGAATACAGAGAATGTGTATGTGTTTTTTTTTGGCGACAAAATGTTATTCATTCCACCGAAAACTGGTTGATTGGGCGTTTCCACATACCTATATACACATATAAATGCCGTATATATATTCATAATGTATTGCATATTCATGGTGAAGGCTTTGTCATACAAGCATATACGTTGTGGTTGGCGATTTGTCTCCGAAATAAAACATGAACAAGGGCTCTTGAAAAAACAACCCCTGGCCACGTGAACAATGCCCTGTAAATATATTTTCGCACGTTCCCGGCTAAATTGTATACTTTAATAAAATAATACCCAACCCGAAGTACATTTCTCGTGGGGCCGTGTTACAGCTTTTTATTTTGGTAAAGCTTATTTCAATTTTTAAAACAGTATCTTATTGATTTTGAATGTGTTGTTATCGTTCTAATCAGTTGACTGTATTATCAAGGCTACACAAAAATTTGGCTGTTTGTAAAAAACTTGCTTTAGATATTCGTTTATTTTAATAATTTTTAGATTTGTTTTGGTTGTGTGTGTCATTAGTGTTAAGGACAAATTGAGAGCGTTGCGCATTGTGACCAAGAACAGTTAATGTGGCGGAACGACGCTCCCAAAGCTGCTTACTTTGCATAGTGCATAAATAATGTAGTAAAAGAGTTTTTTTTGTATTCACTATATTTAAACATAGTTTGCAATATATATATGTGTCGTCGCGTTGGATGGTAATAATAAACTTCGAGAAGGGTGTACATTCATAGGGTTTGTGTGAGTAGCTAACGGGGAACGGCATTGAGAGGTTTTCCTTTAGAAATTAGCTTAATTGAGCATATCCTCGACTTTACTGATTGTCGAGAGGTTTGCCTTTGAACAGTTCACCCAACAACTTTCAGAAGCAATTTGAATTTTTGTACCTACGGGATCCTCACTATGGTATTCACAATGGGGCAGTTGAAAAACTAAATTTTATAAGAATTAAATATTACAAACATGCTCGTTAATTGAAGCGCTTTAACAATTTTTTATACATTTTGTCGATAATTGAATTTCGCTTACCGAAAATATCGTGGTCGACGGCTTGCCTACAAATAGGCGGCGCGGCGGCCATTTAATTTTGTGTACCTCAACACTCACGTTTATAAAATTTTGATCCAATCTTTTACAAAAATATTTCATTCACTTGTAATAGTACACCATAATAATCATATTGATTTTTTTTATTTATTTTTGAAACTTGCTCTTACGCGTTTGTTTTATTTATTGTTTACGAGTGTATTCATATGGACAAATGGAGTCTTCGTCGCTAGGGTTGTAAATAAAGTGGTCGTTTTCCTGACAGTCGATATACCCTAGACTTTTGCACATGCACGCACTCAGTTACGCCCTATTGAAAGGCTTCTCGTGTCTTACTTACTTTCCTTATAAACTTTTACTTGTTTCTCCTCCTCCTTACAGCGACAAATTCACTAAGCCCTATAGGCATTTTGTTTTACGATTCAATATTGGGAGGGTCAATTTATTACAGCAGCAAACTCATTTTACATTTCAATTATTTGAAAATATATACACATAAAACTCATATTCATTCCCTGTGTAATAAAACTCATATTCATTGATATTTTATCTGTAACTAATCGTTGCCGAGATCACAATGCATGCTATTCTTCATATACTTGGCTGTTTAATACAAAATTAACTATTTAATGCAGTCAGTGTTATTTAAACAATGCCATTTAAACAGTCATGTTTTCATTTTGTAACTTACCACGTTTTTATTTCATTTTGTGCATGTGATTTTCTTTTAATTAATCGTTTGATATTGTGTCATGTTATTTTTGGTTGTCTTGTATTTTTAATACAACTCGTATGTTTGTTTTTATGGGTCGAAAGGCAGGATATACCTAAATGTAAAATAATAGACAAGTGAACGTGGCGAGGTTGTCTTCATGCATTATGCAGGTCACATTTGTTTCTATCCGCGGTTGAGTCCCATAGGAAACCAACTGTCTGAAAAAAAATAGAATACATCTGAAACAGTCAAATATATATATAATTAGATCGTTCTTTTTGTAATATTTTTTGCTAGTAGTATTATGGATCTAAGGATTACATTATGGAAACGCACATAAACTTTTCATGTTCAACAAAATAAAACCACCCGTCTCAGTATGGTCGTCTTAAGAGCGTTTTATAGTGTCGCATTTTATAACTCAATATTCTCTAAACGACATTTTACCGTAATATAATATCTCACATGTTTTCCTTGCAATTATTTAGCGACAAGAAGTTGATATTAGTAGTTGCAAGTAGAATATACGAAATGCTTAGTCTGTGTATTTTCAGTGAAGCTCACGCTCCACAGATAACAGAATATTTGTGGTGATTACGTTTATTGTTACGTCTTCTGCTCTCGTACCACCTCGTTACACTAATCTGTTTACCCCACGATATTCCTTATTTTAGGGTGGACTCCATATTAGTTTATCTGGAGCTTTGCGGCGCATGCGCTAATCCCGTTAAAGCCATCTTAAATTAATTACTTTTTGGGATTTTGTCGGCTTCGAAGAGTGATGTAACGCTTTGCGTTAAACAATATATTGGCTAGCGAAAACGATTGGGAATTTAACGAGATACTCTGTTTGGATTCAATGTTGATTGATAGATGGAGGCGACCGTTCAACGTCTCGAATTAATTCATTATTGTTTTTGACTAAGGAATAATATATAATTTATTAAAGAATCAGGCTGTCGGTACTTTTGCTCGATTCCATCATCTCCCTCCGAAGCTTTGCTTTTAACTTTCCCGTCTATTTTTTTTGTATCTCAACATCCGTTTATTGTTTTACGAATAGCTAGCTCCTAGCATTTGTCTGATGTATGTTTCTTAGGAAAAACTTTTTCTTATTATATTATGTATCGTTGTTTTCTTATCCAATATCTTATCGTCTAGGACGGAAAAGTCATAATTAAATTTCCCATCGCCATGTATGATTTATTGTTGTTCCCGCTTCTAATTATAATCACTTTACGAATTAGTATGAATGTGGTATAAAAAATATGTTTTAAGATGTAAGCCTACTTTGAAAATTAGAAGCTGAGTTGCGAACTTTCCATGAATTATTTGAAAGCTTTGGCGACCGACAAACCAAATCGGATTTCGCCTCCTGTTTAATGCCTTATGCATGAATAATAAGTATTCTCCTTCTCTGCCCGTGTAAATATCGCGTGTCTTAGGTACTTGCGTAAGCTTAATGTTCTACATAATGTATCTCATAAAGTGCCAATGAATTTCCTTTCAATTACATTAAAAAACCGTACTGTGCCCCCTCACATATATCTTTTTAAATAAATAAATACCGTGACGCCTTCCCTATTGGCAGGAGTCCCTATGTAAGGGGTTGGCCAGGCCACCTTGGCCTTTACGGGAGAATATAGTAGAGATGGTTTCCCAGGCCACCACACAGGAATGAGTACTTAAGATCTAGTTTGCTAAGCTAGATCTACCAAGTGACTCCGGTGCCGTGAATCGAACCCGGGAGTCTTCACTCACCAATCCGTTACACTAACCACTGGGCCACAAGGCGGCTCATATCTTTTTTACTATTTGTTTAATATCGTATAATGTAATTTAATTATATCCATATCACGACGTTCCTATAAAAATGATTTTGGCTAACTAACATATTATTGCTAGTTAACAAAATAGTTTTCAAATTAAAAGAGACGAGCTGGTTTGGTCCACAGTAACCACAAAATGTTGTACAAATATGTCATAGAAGCTATGCAAATATAAATTCACGTTCGCTTTATTATGTTTAACGATGGCCGTTACAATTAACCCGACTTTATTAAAGGCCATACATATTTTAAATAGTGTGTCATCCAACTCACATCCATTGCTCGTTATCGCATTTAAAAATTTTCACATTAATAATTTAAGAGATTGACACAGTATCTAATAAATATTTGACAATAATTTTTTTGTTTGTTACAATGTTGCTAAGTTTACGATAATTTAACACTCATTAATATTTGTTTTTTTACAGCAACCAAAGAAGAACCGGAGAATGAGAATGATCGCCACAATATCCACGGTGCTTCTCATCGCTGTGACCGAAAAATGGCCTATAATGGGTATTCGGAAGAATTCCTAGATAGACTAGAGCCTAATGGGAACATCCCACCAGACAAGGATAAGAGATATGGTAAGAATAATATACCTTTATTATAATTCCACTGTCGTATTCAGCCATGTAAAAGCTCTGCCTTCTTGACTACAATTCTGTGATTAGCTTTCCGGAGCACATACTAATTAAGCTGCTTAATATTTTTTTAAATGTATTTTCACCAAAATTTGTATTCAAACGAATGAAATAATTGTGGAAAAGCGTACAAAAAGAAACAATCCATATGAATGTCGTAGCGTAGCTTTAATTAATTAAAATGTAAGACGAGTCCCGTTTCTGTGTCAAGTATAATATAATTCTAATTTAATCTCTCTTTAGGGATACATCGTAGAGAAATTGAAATTGTTTTACCACCGTATTAGTATTATTACCTAACAATTATACTATATATTTCCTATTATACTATTAATTTTTAATTAATCCTTCTGAAATTTATGTCTACGTTTAAAAATTATCATAGAATCACTCTTTTAGTTTATTTAATGAATTTCAATAGTCAAGCATGAACCGTATTTTATAGATGCAGCGTAACACACGCTGCATCTTAATACCTGAATCAAAAACCATGTTCGTTTCTAATATTTACCGTAAATATTAACCGTACATATAAGTATAATGTAATTTTTTTACTGTCGTATATTTATTATCACCCAATACCAATAGTGTTATAATATGAATTTATAATTACCACTCGTAAATGGTTTAGGTGTTACTGTAGAAAATCTAAAGGAAATTGGTCGTTATTATTTTACACGCATTTAAGGTCGATGTATAGCATCGATTAATGTTTTGAATGTTTCAATTTGGAAAAAGCAATTTCCAGTGGGTTGTGTTAATGGCGGGTGATGAACGCAACGTTAGTTAGTTAGTGGCGAGGACCAGACGGTATAGCATTCTATTACTGGACGGACATCTCATTTGGCAATCAAATATTGGTTGATTAATATTGGAGACTGGCCCCTCCCATTCCACTGTCTGAAAATTTATTATGAATACTGAAAAAAGCAGAAAACCATATTTTATATTTTAATGAGAACTACTCTGCAGCAAGTGGAAATATTGCTTGCTCCTCTTACTCAGTACGGTGGCATATTTGCAGTAAGTCTTCTACAAATTTCATATTAAAATCCCCCTCAACAACTTTACAATAAATAAAGTGGCTGGGTAGGTCAAATTAAAACTTAACAGATGATAGTTCTAAAACGACATTGTTACCAAGTAGCGTCTTCAAAAAAAATTACTTTTCCTTACTACTTTATGACCTTAAAAAAATGTAACTCGAGGGTTTTTTGATTATTAAAATTCACGGTTATATCGTGATATAGAATATATAGTGGCAAAAACTCGATATCGTTCCAGGTGTCGGATGGGATGTTTACCATCCTGTTCGATACCAGACTGATTTATTAGAAGTGGTGGTGGCTATAGTAGCTACAGTATTGACACTGCGTATTTACCTTGCCCCTCAAGAAGACAGTATTACTATTAAGCTTTCCTTTTGCTATAAATTCCATAATTAAATTCTTCAATTCGACGCATCGTATTATAACATCAGATACACACTTTTTTATTATAGTTTTTCGGCATGACCACTAACGGCCTTTGGTGAGCAATTTCGCATCCGAGCATATGAGAAGTGCAATGCAATTATGACCTTTACCCCACACTATCATAGAGTGAACCTTAGTCTCTGTCTATTTATTCATCATAGCTGTGCAAAAGAGCAAGCAATCTCCACATTACGTCTAGTTGGCAAACATACTTGCAGTGGTGTGGATTCCTCGAAATGACCGCTCTGCAAAAAGGTCGGCTTATCGTCCTTTTCGCAGTCCTCATCATACATTTTTAACTGGCGATACACATATACCTTCCCTCTCGAGCTCCTCCGCCTTTCTTTTATGTTTATATGAAATGCTGATACCGGGTCTGTTTATAGGTCTCTAGAACAGTGAATTTGTAAGCTCGGCACGTACATTATATATGCACAATATTGATTGAATCCAAATATAGGTTACTTACAAAAAATATGCAACATCGAAGATCCTTAAAAAATCTTATATTTTATATAGATCACGTATATTGAAACATTGACCGCTCCATTGTAAATATTTAACAAAATCATCGGTATCATATTTTTTTTCAGGCTATGTAGTAAATACTGAAAGGGATTTTTGCGTTATGTTAGTAGTAAATAATTTCAATTGGTGATGATTTCTTACAGAAACTTAATGCCCCCAGTGGTGCGTTCGACATAAGGGCTCAAATATAAAAGAATCATTACAATTTAATAATAAATTTATGTATCTTCTATATCCATTAAAAAAGAATTACTATATTTTATTACCAATTTTTATTACGATTTTCGCCGCAGCAGTACCTATAGCATTGTCACGAGCCACCACCGAATGCCACTATTATGTGTTTTATCGATTTTCTTCTTAGTGGCTGCTGCAAAATTCTAGAATACAGTATGTATTTAATTTGGTGAGGTTACCGCCAAACTAGGTCATATGATTATGCTTCGAATTATAATTTGGTTGATATGGTTGACATGAATATTCCAAAACAAGAGCCATAACGTTTTGACTGCAGCATTGCGAAGACCCTCACATCTGTCTCGAGATTATTTAAAGGGATGAGATTATACAGAGACATATTATACAGACCGAGATAGAGTCAGAGAGAAGCAATTAAACAGGGTCTGGAGCACAGCGGTGGTGTAATGAAATAAGTTGGGCTCTAATCTATTTAGGCATTCATAACTGGTGGAGACCGGCGACAAAGTTTCAAGGGTCTCGCCACAGTCGCAGTCACACTTCTGTTCTGCTCCTTCTTCCATTCCTCACAATTATCCTTGATATTATTGTTTCTGCTGTCATCAAATATGACAGTTTAATAAAACAGAAACAAACCCCACACCCAGCCAGATTGCTGTATTGAGGTTACCATGCATTCATTTCAGACAGTCCCCACTCAGAAATAGCAACAAAAAGCTGTGATGCTTCTGAATCATATTGTTTTTAAATAAGTTTGGTAATTGTCAATTTAAATGTAAATCTGTCTTATTTACAAAACAAATCTGATGTCGAGTCGTGAATATATTATTATTGTAATTACGGCGTCGTCTATGAAGCAATAGTACGTCGGCATTTCGCCAAATTTTTATTTTTCATTACCACAATATCGCTTATCAAATCTACTGCATGTATACAATTTTCCACGTTAATAATGTATTATTCGTTAAACTTTTCTTCCGGTCTAACAGTTAAAAAATCAATGCGACACATAAATCGGGATATAATAGAAATAGACTATCTAGATATAAAAGACGGCGCCAAGTTTGTCATTGGCGTGTCTTGGGTATTCGATTACTCGATTGAGTCGTATACTGTTAAACCACGTAATACACTACTTTGTTTCAAGGTTTAATCTGTATCTCTGATAACATTTTGTAAATATTATTACCATCCGTCATTAACACGAGCAGTTTCATTTAAATTGTGTAAAATATTCCTAACGCATTTTTTCGATAATGTATTGTTAGAAGATCGGGATTCACGTGTAAAACCACTGCATTGAATCAGGATCTAATACATAAATATTGATATTGTAATTTTTTATTACACAAAAGGTTATTGACTGCGATTACTCTATCCGTTTTTTTTATCAACTAGTTATTGGCGTATTAAATCACTATGTTCTTGAACAACAACATTGTTACAATCATCAAGATTTATTACTAATATGACTATGAAGTGTGGTAAAGTAGTCCAATGGATGGGCCGACCACAATACGGCTTCTTTTACAGGTCGTCTTTCTATACTCGATACGAATTTGCGGTATTGATATTTAACACACATATACACATATTACTGTAAATTGTTTTCTCAATGTAATGGATTTATTTATATACTGTGTTGTTTAGGTGCAAGAAGACATGTAATTAAGTATCATTTGAGACAGCATCGGTCTAATATTGTATACTGGTGTAGTGGTATGTCGATGACCCTGCCCATATATCGTATAACAGGGGTGTTATTAATGATGGATAATAAATAATACAACATAAAATATAACAATTTCCACTGTGCATTTTTTATATTTATATATGCCTATACATATATATTTATTAAAATATAAAGTTGACTCATTTAATTGCCTAGCACACAATGGTTTATTCTATCATGAGTAGGCATATTACACATAACATATAAACATGACGTTTCTGTTTATTAATGCTTACTTTAATATTATTATTTTAATCTTAAACAGTGCTTCTTTACTAATGTTGTTTTTAAGTTTTAATGTTGTTTTTTTTTATATAAAAATACTGATGAAGTGGCGATTAAGTGAAAGAGAATGCACAATTTTCAGACTGAAAATCTGTGTATGGGTTGGCAGGCGTGAGTTATGCAGGGAAATATTTCTAAGTACTTTGGAATTCCTACTAAATGGTTGGAGCTGCCTCGTTGCCGTGTTACAAACTATTTGTGTTTTATATTTAATCTCCCATTGTCTTCAAATAAAATAATCATTTCAATAATGAGTTTTATTGGAAGGATGCAACAATATGTAGATGTGGTCGTGTAATTCATCTCGTTCTACTGCAACAACGCAATCTCTCTTTATCTCTCCTCGTATATTTATTGTTTGACAACAACTCAATAGTGGAAAATATGATTGACTCAATATTGTCACGTTGAAAGGCGTCCCATCAGTAAATTATTGTGCTGATGATGATAATGAATATCATTTTTAGATATAAATCAACAATGATAATCGATTATATACATTATCCAAATGGATTATTTTCACTGTTAGTTAAAGGCCCATCAAACAGCAATGAACAAGGAAGTTCTAGCAAAGGACAACGCCCACATGTATATTTGTGTGATACATTTTTTTCAACACTTTTAATCATTTCGCGTACATACATAGAATATTGGTTGGATTGAGATATGATAAATTTCTTCTGTTCGTTTAGAGTGTTTTTTTTTATCTTAGACAGACATGTAAAAATGCTGTATCCGTATTTATTTTACAGACGGGACGGAACGTTCAGATGTCTCGCCGTGGACATAATATATGATATTTTCTATGTCACTTTCGTGTACATCTTGGCCACCGAATGTGTGATATCTCTTATCTGAAAATTGTTTACATTTTGTATGTACACATACCCAAGGCGCTTTAGCGAATTCCTTCTCAGACGTATCTGTACGTTTGAATTATTGCCTTTTGGAAGATGTACGTCTCCGTCTTTTGATGTAAAAGATAGATCGTGTATGTGTACTATGATATGATAATAGAATTAATGCATAAATAATGTGCGAGGGACTTGAATCTCATTTAGTTTACGGTTGATTGGTGTAGAAACTTGCTGAAGAAATTTATTTGCGTGTTTGGAATAAAATATCTCTTCTAAAAAGCCTACATTTAGATCAAAGTTACAAAGTTATTCACTAAATTGGCATATGTTTTGTTTATCAATAAGTATACCATCACAAAATGCTATAAATATATAGTTTACCACAATGGTATTCTTCATTTTAAGATAAATTTAGTTTTATCATTTATTTCAATGATCAAGTAAAATTAAACTTTACAGACTTAACCATGCCAGGAAAATTTAAATTAACAACTTGTTGTAGAATCTCAGCTGTTTCTCAGAATTTTGTAATTTCCTCTCAAAGCCACAGCTCTTCAGTTTGTCTTTTCTAGTGGATTACACATTGGTGCTTTTATTGAATTTTTTTTGCAAAGTAACTTCATCCCGTCATTTGTTTATATATGCTAACAAATGGGTCTAGCAAAACAAATTCTTGAAATTATTCACCAAACACCAAACCTAACCTATTATATGGATTATTTAGTGATTGCTGTTTTACTATTTATATAGCGCATATAAGAGCAAGTATAATCGTATTTTAAATAAAAAATGGAGTTCGGTTTTCATTTCTCAAATTGAATATAATACCTACTCGAAAAGCTGAAAGGCTTGTAGCAGGTACAAATATTTACACAAAGCCTTTTGCAAATTGTTTCATGGAAATAATAATTATGGAAGCAGTCGCGGGAAATGCCCATTAGTAACGTACTTCCGTCCATTGTGGCCATCACCCTTTTCGCACCTCTTGTCTGGGTTTTATAAGAACACTAATGTATATAGTGGATATGCATTTTTAAACAACTTATTACTTTAAAATTTATATCCAATGAAAACATGTAATTTTCAGTATATTCCGACAGTAGATCAAACGAATAACAGTCATTTTTCCCCTCGAAAAGTAAATACGCCAAATCGATTATCATCACGGTACAAAAATTGAAAACCCACACAGACCAAATGAAACTTTTGACACAGACGAAAAATATAAAGTTGGAATTGAGTATGAAATATATTTTTTACTTTATCTATTCAGTCTTGGGTGAATTCCCTCGCCACTCTACAATGAAAAGGACTCTACAATGAAGATATGTGCGATTTTAGAATTGAATATAACTTTCGTCCTGTATTCTGAATATAAAACCTTTTTCTAAATCCAAGACAATATATAATATGCATTTAAAATTTTATGGATGTCAGGTGTATGTGGAGGAATTTTCCAATCGGTATTATTCCGTTACGTAAGTTGGTCGCGCTTTTTCATTTATTCAGTACACTATCTCTATTATTTGTTTCAGCTCGTTTTTAACCAACTTGTTCAAACATCATGCTCTTGTTAAGCATATTTCTTTTAACTACGCATCCGTTGCTAAAGTAAAACCTGCAATAACTTCCTTTGTGATCGAATTAGCGAAATGGTTCAACAATCATACTCAAGTGAATAATCAAGTTAATATCCTTATCAATCAATAAGAGAGAACACTTTTATTCATAGAATCAGTCAATTAACTTTAACAAAACTGCACTTAAAATGTTTTTTGTGTTGGTTTCAATATGGATAATTTGTGAAATGATTACATCTATTGAGTTTATTTTTATTAAATGTATGATGCGGGGTTATGGTAATCACCGTCTTGTTAAGTACAGTAATAGAGGCTATTAGTGAATAAATAAAAAAATAATAAATGCGGGTAGTATTATATGGCAGTATCTTTGTGAGCGGGACTTTGTTATATAATAGTTATAACTGATAAATGTACGCATTAAGTCCAGAAAGCAAATATAATTTTACGGTAGTATCGTAAAATCCGTCAATAATACATTCGACCAAGAATAATAAAGCATACAAGTACCCACATATTATCAAAGGATAGAAAAATATTGTTTTCGTCCCTATAAATGTACTGAATATAATGTTTACAAATTGTTGGATAAATAACATTTTTTAAATTATTAAACTTTACTTTGCATTTGTTTTAGTGCACTGTTTCCTTCGTTTAACAATAGTGACATTTTTTCTCTCCTATTAATAAAATTAAACATGTGGTGACCATGTGTGTATACAAATGATTGAAGGGAGGGATTGGTGAAAGGAATACTTGAAGTTTACATCAATGAATGTATACAATGACTTATAAACAACCCATTGACACGATAAAATAGTTACATAAATATAATGTCATATTATAAATTTGTAAAAGCTATTTAAGCTTTCATTTACATAAAAAATAATGACATTAAATTATTATTAAATATTCAGTGTAGGTATTTGAATCAAAATTTACTACTTAGTATTTTTTATGGTACCCCCCTTTATTAATGTTATATCCGGTTATTTTTTTATCTTTTTATCTGAGCACACGTCTTATTTACACTGAAACGATGGCTGTGAAATAGCTTATCTCTCAAAATAAAGTTGAACTTGCCTGTTGTTCCTATCCCTTTTAATTTGGATCTATGTTATGTATTTGTTTTCCATTACGGTAATTTGACTCCCTTTACCCTTTTTGAGACCCCTATTTATTGTGAAATTCTACCCGACTCAAGGTACACAGATTTATATTTGGCGATCCTTTTAATGGTCCATTTACATAAATTATTGATACGTATTATTATTCGATAAATAAATGTATCTTTGATATATTTCTACTCTCAATTAGACTTTTCTCAAAGGCTGCTTTTACATATTTACCGGATGATAATTGTTTCAGAGTACTTAGCTCTTAAAGAGGTTGTCCTAATTGAGGCTTTTACCGTCTCTTCTGCTGAACGTTGCACATCTGTTAGCATCCTTATTGCATAGTTCCTTGTTCTCTTTGATGTCGATGCACCATCACCATCGTATTGTTTTACATGTGAAACTCGATCTGGAAGTTGGCAAAGTAACATCCAATATATTCAACACGATGCTTTTGAATTCTTTACCGCGTGTGTGGCCTATCTGTTTATTATACTATCAATAACAAGTAATTAATTAATTTAAGTGGATTTTTCTGGACTAGTATATTTTTTATATCTGATTGCCCTTTTTCCATACTTTAAGCGTATGCAAAAACGTGATATAGAGTATTTCATTTCCGTCAACATGACCACCCTCATACGACCACCCCTTTTCACTCCTCTTGATGAAGTGCTTCTGACAGTGGCCAATGGCTTTGCGGTCCCTCGAATGGAATATAACCTTCTCTTTAATCAATACAGTCTCGTTTCCAATTAATTGACCTCCCTCTGACTCGCAACGTCAGCGGTTTATACTGCTATTGTGATTTTTCTTCGGTAAATTTCTGCTCTAGATGTAAAAAAAACAATTAATTTAAATATAAACGTTGAACCAACGACCTAATTCTATGTAAATACATTTGTTATGTAATATTTCTATAGGCCAAATCGTAGAAATAGCTTTAGGACTTCTACATAAAAAAATATCTCTAATCACGATATATTGTTTCTGGCGGAAAAACATGTCTATTGAATTGCTCCCGCTTTCTCTCCCTGAAAAAATATATCACCCACGACGCGACGCAAAGAATATACGGGATCATATTTATGGTATATCTGTTTTCTTAATCAATATAAAAATACTGTTATTAAGTCACATTTGGTATATACAATATTGTATCAAAAATATCTCATATTAATTTTTGTTTTCAAATGTATTTCAGAAATCGATATTAAACGCAAAAATATATATTCACCATTATATAAAAAAATAGATTTACCGCCCACTGAACAACCCCCCTTTTTGCATGTATGGTTACCCCCGATAATGGCTGTCTGTGAATAACTTCGCACATTTAAAAGTTTTATTTTTGTCTATTGAAATGTAAATGCATTCATTAAAGTCATAATAGGATGCATTACTACAAGTTATTCAGTAGTTGTTTATTTATATTAATTTAAATTTATTATCAATTTGGTGAAAACACCTTCGCATGTGTTATGGCTATTGTTTGAGGTGGTGACCTCAAAGTGGGGTTGGTCACACCCTCTGACATCATGTTTCCAACCATGTATCACGAAATTCGGACTCTTGAACAATGTTCTCTATTATTCATTATGCATACCACTGAAATATTCACCAGGTCTACCCATTTCCCTAACCCCTATTTTCTGTCGATCATATTTTCCAAATTCTATTTTGATATTAATTAATCGATCTATAATATGTATTATATTTTCATGTTTTTCTTTACGTAGAATATATACCTTATCTTCATCATTTTTAGTTGGGTAATATTTAGACGACATTGAAAGGCCAATGAAATATTATTTTTGTATGGAGGTAGAGCTAAAGCCTTTTATACTTTTCAACAAAACATATTTTTATGTCTGGTTTCTGCAATGAATACATATTGTTTTAAATATTTTATCTTATTTTTTTCTCCATTGTTTTTATATACTTAATTGATAAATTGCATTTTATTTGCTTCATCTCGAGGGGTACTACATTTAAATAAATATGAGTTGTTTTTAAAAGATTAATTTAATTGCTAATACATAAAAATAAAAGTAATTAAGTAGTAACTTATTTTTTGTATGAATATAAGAGTTTGAGCATTGTAATGTGCAGTGACACCATTTCTGTAATGTGTAATGAACCTTATTATATAAATTTATATATAATTATCTGGTGTGTGTATGTTATATGTCTGTACAGATCCCTTAACCATCAGTGTTACCAGATGGAAGAATAATATTTTATATATTTATTTTACTACAATTAATACATATCTAAAATCTCGAAACGGGTATTTTAATGACAATAATATTAAATTAATATCAAAATAATATTAGAGATATTTAATAATACATAATAAATGACAATTCTCAAAAAACAGTATTTATCGGGAGAGTCGCTTTTTAAATATTGTGATGAGTGTTGTCATCATATGAAAACCGTATTAAATTATTTTATTCATAATTTACTTTGAAAACTTCTGAATGAAAAAATAAACAACTTATGATAACTTAGGATGGTACCTATTAAAAAGCCAGGCAGAACATAAAAAACATTAACAAATTGAAATTTTTAATTAAAATTACTCTAGTTCAAATATAATTATTTAAAAATGACTTAAAGGTTAGTTACTACATTTAAAAAATCTTCAATTTGATTTAGGCTAGGTTAAATTGGAAAATAACCCAGATAAATGACTCATTAAATTCTCAGTTAGAGGTTATGAACTGAATTTGTGTTTAATATATAATCCTGAAAATATGTAAGTGTACACAATATGTTACTGTGATTTTATATTATTTCAAGACAAGTCTTTACTTTCGTTTGTATTTGTTTTCGCTTTTATACTGGGCGGTTGGTGGGTGTTTAGTGGGAATGCGATGTTTCTTATGACACTGTGACCCCGTTTCCTTTGTCTACATCGAAACCTCTGCATTATGCATCGTGGTACACCTCACTCTCTCATTATATTCTCAACTACAGGTATCTGATCTATATCTTTCATTTTACACTACATATATAATATTCTATACAAGGATATCCTTGTTTTGTTTGGGTGATGTCTTTACTTAGCACATATATCATATGGTATCTCAAATGATCATGTTTGTCTAGTATCAGCAAAGTTAACACACAATGTCCAAGCTGTTGTTGAATGCTATTTGCATCCGGTTTACGTAACTACATAGATATAAACATTAGATATCGCATTGCATATAAATTTTTTGTGTAATTTTGTTTATCCCGTGTATTTATGCACTCTCTCCTATTCGACAAGGGCATAAGTGTGTCTCCCTCACTCAACACATTTCTAGTCATCACTGAGAGTTGTTGTGACATAACGCGTGGCGATTAAAACCCAATAATATTTTAAACATCTTAAAGAAGTAGTCGGCGGTAAAAATTGAGCCTAGATCTATTTGAGTCCATATGACATTTAGTAACAATGCATTTACCCATTTTACTGTGAAATATAACTGAAGATATGAAGAGAGATGTTTACAGTATAATGTTTGCCAGGTAACTCATGTTTTTGGCTACTTGATCTAATTGAACTAACCACGCATTTAGCCACTCATGCCATATCTTATGTTTATATATATGCGTAACTAGTTATTGTTTAAATTAAATGCTTAATAAAATGAGATTTGTCCTTTTTGCTGACTCCTCGGGGACATATACGTGTAAATTTTGATTGTGTATATGTATGTCCCTGTAAGGTGTGCAAGGTATATACTATTAACAGATTTATTGTCATGATTGTTATAAATCAGGATCGGTCGTAAATTGCCCGAGTTAAGCTGGTCGGGCAATGTGTCGTTTGTTTTCCTTCTCGTGTATATGGAAGACCGTATCTTGGACTCTTGAGGATACTTCGCCTTTTCCTTTGCAATACTACACATTTATTAATTATCGTTTTTATTCTTATTGATATATCTAACTCTCTTTATTGAACTTGTAATTATTTTTATTAAAAATTGTATTTACAAAGTCTGAAATTATCGTTGTTGGTTGAAATCCCTCGGGGTCTTAAGTCAGCAGGCGTTAGTGATGTAGCTAGAAGGTGTACGGGATTTAAGACCCGGTTACAGCCACAACTCGTATTTTACACTCGAGCCGATATCTATTTATTTCCACATTCTAGAACAATCCCGTTCATTTCCCGAGACGAACGCGTAGAATATATTTTACCTTACACCTTTTCGAGTTCTTCTTTTACTTTCTTCCTCTTCTCGCAATTTAAGCGAGATTTGTTGTCCACCGTTTGCTGTTTTTCTTCTTGTCATGTTTGTTGTTATCATTCTCTCTTTTGTGTACTTACTGCCGACTGACAGGATTCTCCATAAAAGAATCCTGAAAACATCGATAACTCTTCATATAATATACATTGTTATATGTATCTGTCTTTTGTCATTAGAGTAATAAAAAAAATATTATAATTTTTTTTTTTGATGCTGACATAATGATACTTAGCATGTTTTTTTCCGTTACCATTTCTAGCTCATTTTCTTTCCATTTATTCCACGTGATAAATTACGTGAGACAGTTTTTATCGCTGTCAGTTTCACGTTGCAAATTGTTGATGGATGTACGACTAGAGTGACGCCTTTCTGGTTCTTTTATAGAACCTTCTTCGAATCATTATTTTTAAAAATATTTTTTAATAATATGGTACTTCACGTGGACAAAATGTTCACGTGGACTACGGGGATGATTTGTAAGCGGGCCGCGGTCTCCTATTGAATACTCCCCCACGTGGAATGTCCAAATGAAATGGATTTGAACACTGAGCATTTCGCTGTTCGTCTCTCGAATGGGCCTTTCCTTAAACAAGCAGATTACATAATAGCATCCAGAGAGAAATGTGTCGAAGGGTAGATCTGTGCACCCTCCAGTGCCGGGGGCGATATAGACGACTGCGCACAATAATATTTTTATATATAATATGATTTACAACCACCACGGTTATAATTCATCATGTAATTATTCACTTCTGATTTTTTGCTTGCAATTTTTTTTTTCAAATATAGAGTTTCTGTATTATTTATCTAATTTATGTTATATAGTAATTCCGTAGCTGTTTTCGATCTGATAAAATATATTGGCGTTTACTCCATCGTAAAATATCATCTTGAAGCGTTTCCGCGCAGTGTTCTATTATAGGGCGAATCCCCCATCTTCTTCCGAATCCGATCTAAATCGTTATCACCTCAATTCATCTTGACTGTTGACAAGACCGACAATATTATCACTTCAAGTTTTATTTAGTACACATTGAACACGTCTTTCTTATGCAAAATTAGATGTAGCTGAAATAGCGATTTATTTGTAGTTACTACACTAGCAGAGGTTCATTGAAGGCTAATATAGGTCTAGTTTACGTTTTGGCATCGATTAGTCGATACAGTAGTACTACTTGGTACAGCGTATAATCACAGTCTCCATTCAAAACCACCCTCGACCCCCTATCTGTATATAGAAGCCACCCCAACTGATAGTTGTAATGTCTTTCGTGACGTCAATATGTCTACCGCCACATGCATATGTCATATTTTAACGCCGACTTCACTTTCTATGTGTGACGCATATATTTTAAACGAGCATTTCCACAACTCGAAAATAATATTATGTCATTCGTCTGAACACAGAAGATTTTGAATGAATTTTTGGTCAAACATAAAATGCGACGGATGCAAATTCGTAACAATGGAAAAGTTAGTAAACACTTGGCAAAGTGCATCTGAGTGTAGCACCATTATTTGGCGGGGTAGAGTTTCAGTTGTAAATCGCTTTACTATCCTAGCACAAAGAAGTTCTAGTGACATAAAGTGTCACATAGATTAAAAGTTTGCCACATCACACGAATAAAAATTGTTTAAAATATAATATTCTCATTATTAACATTGTATATATTGTGGACGTGGCCAATGCCAATCGCAACCGGGATAATCTTATTTGAACTGATCGCCCTATCTCAGTTCTCGACTTTCAGATGCTTCTGGGAAAAGCTTTATAAAGTGTATTGACAAAGTTCATCGCCATCATCGCTTTAAGATTAACTTTATCGATCAAAATACAAAAATATTTATTAAATACAACACATACAAATAAGAATACATAATTATTATATGTTCTCTCTTAATATAATATCGCTAATCATCATCCTGAAAGTGTCATTTATTACAATTTTATATTTCTTTCTTCGGATATTTCAAAACAGTATGCATTTGTCAATGTCTATTAATTATAATATAATGATAAATGGAGTATGTTTTTTTTTAAATTAATTTATTGTATTTTTTATAGATTGGGCTGGAGATCATGACAGAGTAAAGCGACAACTATCTGTATCTTCTGATTCTAAACTTTTAGACTTAGACGATGACGGAGACGTTCGCGTTATATTACGTCAGAAGAATCCTCCTCGTCCCAAGTCAGAGGTCTTCCTTAATGACCCCCATCCCCGCCGTACCAAGAGATTCAGTGCTTTCGGGGTAAGTTTATGAATGCAAATGTACATTATTATACCACTAGGCAAATATTTATATAACAATGTAATGTATTATTGTTAGGTGTGTATAGAGTCGTAAAAAACATTTCGAGGAGAGATTTATAAGGGTCATCTGCCCTTCTGGCTGCAGTCTGTTTCACCTTTACATAAAACGCTGAGGTACAATGTGTGGACATGATATATTTGTATAATATACCGTAATATCCATAGACCTTAACGTATCACGGTAATGGGAAGTATATATTCGGGTTTGTGATAGAACCAACCTTCTTAACAAAAATGTATCGTACCTACTATCATACCAACCCATTTCCCATGATGTATCGCTGGTTATACTCTAAGGGAGGGGCGGTATTATATTACTCCTTTACAAAACACCCAGATCGCAACATATGTAATTTAAAAAAATCATAATTATGTATATATAATAAGCGGATTTGGCTTTTTGAAATGATACAGGTATGATAAGTAGAGCCTGGTTGAGTTTTCGGAAGGCAGTTCGCTCTTTTGCTGATTTTCAGTAATAGTGCTTGCGAATTTAAGGGTCGCAAGTCACTGAAAATTTTCCGGGCTTCTTCCACCCACCTATCCTTTGATGTAAGGGTGTACCACCAGTTTTACCCCTTACCACTAGACTACCCATCTAAACCCCAATTACCCTCATAGTAACTTTGTGATACAACTGACAACTTCTACTTTGATTATTTTCGAACCACACACGGTTTGCAAAGAATCAGCTATTTTATATTACGATCGATTAAAAAGGTTTGATCTATCCTTTGTGCTGAAATTTGGGGGTCACAAAATAATATGTTTTGGTATTAATTAAAATTATATTGTTTATAGTTAATCTGTCGTTTAGTTTGTTTATTGTTTTAGCTGATTAAGAATACTTTTTGTTAATATATTTCCACGCTAATAGATTGTTCATATTAACATGAAAATATAATGATTTAGGAATTCTCTCTCTACGCATTGTCGATGTAATAAGAGCACATCAATCACAAATGTAGCAACACTTCAAATATGAGAGCGAGGCATACATAATACAGGGGTGAGATGAGCCAGTTGTGTCTATTCAAATTAATCTTAATTGAACACTTAGCTAAAGACAATGTTAATAGGGTTCCAAGTCATTTAGCTTATGTCTGTTTTCTTCTTCCATCGGGCAATGGATGCAGTGCGTGACGGAACAGATTGGTTTTAGTATTTTATATTATTAGTTTGAAGATGTCTTTCGGAGACATCAATATTGGATAATAGTCATTCGTGGAAACTGTTAATATTATGTTTATACCTTTAAACGCTACTTTGCATACATCCGGAGTTAACCGTGCCAATAGTTTAAGACCCCATAAACCGTATCTCCTCAGTCAACTGTGTAAAACTTTATCACCCGTGAATGTGTGTTAAAATATACACAAGCCTTCATAACGCCAGTAATGTTTTGTCAAGATTAGACTCCTAGTTTTTATATATTACTATTTGTATTAATAAATTCGGGCGTCGATACACGTGAAATCTTGCATTTTTATTACATATGTATGCTAAGAAGAATTGAGGAATCTTTTAGATTACATATAGTTTAAAGGTAACAATGTGTAAAGCAATCGAATCCAATGAAATATGTCCGGTCTAACAGGGGCTCGGCGACGACTCTCGCATTCGAATCGTGAATCAATGATACGGAAAATGGCTGGTAAAATGAACCAGCAATATTGTTCTTATTGTATTGCCTGTGCTGTGTACTCTTGACCACGTTAACTTGCCATTCGATAACGTGCTTATAACACAATCCATTGGGACATTTTATTTTGGATATAGTTGTGCCTTTAATAAATTATGACGTTTTATACGAAATTTCACAGGGATTATTAGCACATTGGTTTCGTGTATGCTGTCAATCTTCGTAAATATTTCATTAGTGGCATACAAAATTTAGGAAAGCTCAGGGTCGCCCTCATATATGTATTTTATCACACTGGACAAACAAAGGGCATAAAATTGGTGTCGTGACCAGTATATCAACTCATTTACCCAACGTGCAACTCCCCATCTTATTAATTTTAATATTTATTCATTTATTTATTCCCCGAGGAGTTTTTTTAGACAAATCAACGTGTTAAATGTCTATCGGTGATTTTAAATATTATTAGTTACATATGTAGGTTACCAACAGAACGACTTAATAATCGCCTCAGTATTTACTGTACAATCCAGGAAATCAGAGTAAACCTGGATCAAGACAATCGATCGGAATTTTAGTGATATTATTCCCAATTTCCTAGTCGTAATAACCGATCAAATGATTATTTTTTTACTTGAGTGAGAAGTATAATTCCCTTTTTAAGGGATTAGTATTATGTTTTTTTAATTTTATTTTTAAAACATCGTCAAACTGCACAATCATACACAATATAGTTGTTGAGCCTGGATACTAATAAAATTATCCGCTTAGCTCAATATTTCACTATTCACCTAAACATCAATGCTTTTCTAAATAAAAATTTATCGTACACAATAATTAATTATTCATACAAAAAACCGTACTAAATGGTTAAAAATAAAGAGCTATTACGCTGGTATAAAATTTAAAATACATCGCCTTTTTGTGAATGTAAATGGAGACATTAATAATGGTGCACCCATCTCTTGTTTCTCATCTCAATGATTTTCCAGTGAATTGAGCGTTAACCTTGCATCCAAAATGCATCGAACGATTTAATAACTGAGAAATTGAAGAGGTAGTCGCTTTTGCGAGCCACTTGATCACGAAGCTGGGAGGCTTTCTAGAGGGCATCCGCCATCTTCATTATAACACAGCCTCCTTAGGCCTCGTTATGTATATACATATACACAGCTAGGAAAAACCTCCCTCTATCCACTACTCAAATCTCATTCGACTTTGAAACTGACATATTATTATGTTAAAAAATTCAAAAAAAATATATTTCATATTACACAATATAATTTGAAATTGATTGCATGTTAATATCGACAGTATTTATATGTAAATCTAGGATATTTATTCTATAGTGATAAATATGTAGTGATGACCGATAAGAGGAGGGCCGCGTAAGCTGCTGTCATTCACGAACTGATAACCCATGACTTGAGCCGTCATCCAGTCTAGTCCTCTTACATTCATTACTAAAGTACCTACACATACTGTCAGAATGAAGTTATATCACGAATATTGAAATTACTCCACCTCATTCAGATCAATCAAATAATACGTTTCGCTTATTAATTTTATGCGAAATTTTTCCATCGTGAGGATATTTTTTTGTATTAGACAAGATCTTTTCATTACTCCAAATACGATCTTTTTCCTACTTGCGTTGTTGGATTTTGCGAAAGTGCCTTTGCATTTACAGATTGCCTTTTCACAATCCGTCTATGTCTGTCGATTTCAATTGGAAATAGCTTTTTGGTCGTGATGGTCATTGTTATACATTTTTTCACTGTTTAAATATACATTTTAGTATTGCCATCCCTCGGGGAAATAACAAGAAATCCAGGATTCGACTTTTCCTCTTCGCCCGACCGGAAAATAAAATCGTCCAGATGCCATATACGAGTACGCCTAAAGCTCTTCACCCATTTCACGAATATCTATCTTTCCGAGGTGGTTTAGTGCTCCTTGTCTGATTGATTGACTTTAAGACTCACATACACCAATGATAAAATCTGTACATACACTAGTAAATAATTTTTGGAAACTTTTAGTTTATCATGTAATAATGAAATTTTCGCATATATTATAAGGACTCTAATGTCCTTTCACAGATTCATAATTAATTTATGTTTGGCTTGGACGAAGGTTGGACAGATTTCAAAAGGCAGTACCTGATATAGCGTGGCTTTGACTTAACCTATTATTAAATTAACCTCACAGAAATGTTCAGGCAAACAGGCAAAGCTCATTAGAAGTCTGTTAGTTCGCTTTCGTTGTTTTCCTTCGTAAAAGCTTTATTGAAACCAAAACAATTTCCTTATAATGTGGTTATTAATAAATGTTAATATTTATTTCAGGGTGATTCACCATTCGGAAAGTCAGAGGCCTACATCAAACTGGAGCAATTGGGTGAAGGATCCTACGCTACCGTATTCAGGGGGTACAGCAAGTGAGTATTTTGATAAATTCAGCATATATTTTATTCCAACCACTCTCGTGTTCTACTTTTCGATCTCTTCAATTTATGTCCTGACATCTAAGATACCTTTTTTATTAGCACTCCACTCGAATTCTTGTTTTACAAGGCGATATTAAATTACCACCGAGAAAACGCGAACGTATTAGTGACGAATGAGTTACGATATGAGTTCCGACATTTGTTTTTTTCTCCACCCCTATACTTTTCTCCTCTTGTTAATACTTTATTCCCCTGCCTTAACTTTCCACCATCCACACGGAACACGATTATCTCTATATTGAATGCTCACACACAAGTTTAACAAATACAAAAGATATCATAGATTTCTGCAATTATTAATTTTTTTTAAATTAATTATTTGCGCAAAGATTTTCATTTTGTGATGGGTAACCAATTAGACTTAGTCTTACAGAGAAGTCATATAAAACTGAAATGATCCTTTGATGTATATTTAAGCAGATGTGTAGGTATATCATAAAATATTCAATATACGCGTGTGTCAATCACAGTGTTCGATATTGCCATTAAAAGCCAGGGCAATCACGTGTCGTTGGCATGTATGTATATTATTGTATTGCCTACCGGTTGTAAAATACATGTTTGTCTCTAGATTTCGAGTCCAATATAAATTAGGAAAATACAGGGTATAGGATGATGTTAGTTAGGAAGTACCTACAATCCTTAGGGGGAATGTCTGCGCGTGATTGCGTCGTTTAGTCTGGCACCACCCCCTAATAATATTCCTATGATATTCGCACTCCAAAAGCTCGTGCTGCTTCTCTCCATACACCAATATGCCAACACAGCACTCTTTTTGATATCACCGGATCAATTTGATTTCATTGAGAAATAGATACCGTCCTTTTCAGACCCACATCGCTGAGTTCGTTGTAGTTCGATAAAAATAAATAAATCACTTAATTTTAATAAAATTATCGTTCTTTAGATTTTTGTTAAAAAACACCCCTTTATACTCATTCTCAAATTAAATTAAATATTTCATAATAAATAAGTCATAAGGAACTACCGTATTTCTTCATGTTGATTGTTAATTGTAATGCCGGGTATAGACGCTCGCGAATGTTCGTGAATATACACGAATAGCACACATAAGTCGAGTGTGTGGTAAATTTTTACTAAATGAAATAAAATGTCTCCAACACCGACCATTAGCCCAGTCAAATTAGGAAGAAAAAGGGACAAATCTCGGAATTTGAGCCTAGAAGCTGTAATTTTGCATATACCTTTATTTTTTATTTGGCCTGGCGCTGTACCTACTAAGGGCATATACAGTACGGCCTTTCTATCCTCACTCAGTCAAAAACGGTGGGGTATATAAAAATGTGTTTAAACAAAATTTGTCACAAATTTGATGGCCTACAAAGTTTATAAAAATATCTGAAAAACTGATTTTTGTGACCTTTGATATTGAATAATTTCCAAACCCGATTTTTAGATTCAATTTTGATTTTTCAGACAACTTTTAGAACACCTCAATATAGGTGTATGCAAAATTACAGCTTCAAATCTCAAATTACGAGGTAAAATCCTAATTTGACTGTGCTAAATCGGATTCGCGTAATGCGTAATATTGCGAGTATTATTATTTTTGCGAACATTCGCAAGAGTGTCTGTAGCGGCATTAGAAATATGATATGAAAGACACTAATTGGTCATACCTCTTAATTTTAATCGGACGCGGAATATCGGATGCTATATTTTGTCTTCATCTTCAAATAAAATAAATATGTTCGAAAAACTAATAGGTACGTTATTCGTATCACCCGTTGATTTTTATTTGTTATTATTGTAGAAATTCTTTACTTATTCAATCAAGTGAATTATCTTAACTGAAAACGTGTATGGATTCTGAATATACAGTGTGAAAGTGGCTCATTGTGTTATACGATCCCTTCCCGTGTTATGCGATACAAGAGAACGGGGATAGTAATAAGAGATATTATGCTCAGAACACCCTTAACACGTTACTAATTGAGCCCTAAACAATAACAGTTTCCTCGCAGTGGAAAACGGTAAAGGATTGAGATAACAATAAACTGGCGGCGTTTCTCCATACCACAATGGATTATTCGCCTACGCCATAACCCCCAACCACTTTCCACCACGACTCCACGTTTGTTCTTAAATATAATTTGATTTAGAATTGCATAAAATCCTTAATTTATTACAACGCTGATACCAGGGTTAAAAGTATTTTTATACATACTCTTTAAGAGTACCTAAGGTCAAACATGACTAAAATCATAACAGTAGATTCCATAAGACCAATTTTAATAACCCTTGTCTGGTTTTGGAATAGTATATTATCGGAGGGTTGGTTGGATCCCATTTAAATCCGCACTATCATCTCCTAGGCATAGAACGCAGGCAAAGTGGGGTCCAACTGCCATAAATAATATCCAATCCTGAAAACAAGCGCGCATTTGAAATTTTATATCCTCCGAATAATTTAGGGTAGCGCCTTTACCGAATAAATTATACTCGAGCAAAGCCCAGGACGGAATTCGCCGCTTTCATCGAACAATGCTTTTCGCGTTTATTGTTGTTTATTTACGTCAGTAGCTCAGGATTATGCGAGTTATTATTTATCTGCTCATTGCCCCATTTAATTGGAGGCTTTACAATACAATTACCCTTCATATTTGTTATTTTTTAATTGCACTCATAAGTGAGAAGTTTATTTATTTATTATTTAGAGTGGTTGAACATTATTATATCGCGAGCTACTCTTTTGAAATTGAAAACACTTAGGTTCCGTATCTTCAAGTCGTATTAAATCGTGTGCTACGTGACAAGAGATTGTACGAATCTTGTGTCATATAAAAATATTCCGTTTCTTCAGTGCCTGTCAAAGTCATAGCCTTGCGGTTCTGATATGTGTATCGTAAGCATTCAAGAGAACTTGCATACAGGCGACTCGAGCCGAAACTGGAATGGGGGGGGTCTTATATATCACGAGATTTAGATATAACACCTGGATATCGGCGAGCTAGGATTTGACAGTTGGTAATACGAGCTACAACTTGAAGAAATGCATTTGGCGCGTAAATCGCCGAGTGACACTAGCTCGAGATTTAACACGACTTGAAGAAACTGGTCCTTAAGTAAATTGTAGGTACAAAAATGACACACGTCAGTTTATTTTTGTAAATATATTGTCACATCAGAAATAGTCGTGGGATGAATTTCATTTGAATTCATATACATATTTGTGTGCTAACGGAAGCTATTCTTAAATAAATATTTTAGTATATTTTATGTACAATTAGTTAAAACGTTTATGGTGAATGCAATTCTCAAAATCGGGTTTAAATTATTTAAATGAAATATAGCCTGGTTATAATTTTGCCAAATATGTTTATTCGTGCACTTTTGATAATAGAAAATATGCATTAAATATGAATACATTATTTCTTCATCGTAACTCTATGTTAAAATATTTAATATTGTCAGTGCAATAGCAACGAGAGGAAAATATACGTATATTTTTTGAAAACATAAAGTTTCAAGATTTTTTATTTTGTAAATTCAGCGTCTAGGTATATTTGAAATTGAAATGGCGTGGCTGCGACATTTCAGCAGTCACTCTATGAAACGGTAGATTATTTGGTGAAATTGAAAATGCCAGAGAAAGCTGGCAAGTGAGAAATACATTATGCATTCCTGTATATGTTAGTGTCTTAGACTTTGATCGAGATAAGAAAAGACCCTCGAGTCCGTTCCGATGACATTTTGATAATATATCATATTAATACCGAAGATTCCTCATGTCTCGGTTATTCGGATTCCAGTCCAACTATTTGTTCATGCGTGAATATCTCACGATGATGGACGTGTCTGCTCTTTAACTGCTTCTTTCACGTATAATCACATTTACATACATATATAAGATCGTATATTACAAATAACAAGAGTCTTATCTGTTTTTGAGGCCTGTAACTAACTTAGCAAATCATTTTCCTCACATTCGCCAAATATTTTTATATTATTTTGAGTTTTAAGACATTTTTTAAATTTGTAGTAAACCATTTTCCTTAACTATTTTTTTTATAAATATTGTGTAAATGTAACTACTATTTCATACTTATTTAACTGTCAATATAGAATATTATTTAATTTATCGGAGTATTCTCAAGTTAAAAATTGAGTTTAATTCTTCTTTTCAATAACCTATCTCTGAAGACGACATTTCATATTCTGTGCCCACACTTCTTTGACGTGAAGTGTCGTGACCAGTGTTGTTTCTAACTTAACGAAAATTAATAAACTCTTTCGGCACATCGCCTGCTCCAGCGTATAATAAGTGCACAAAAATTCTGTGTGCTCTTAAGTCTTTATGGAACTGAGCCACATATTGCATGAATGAAACGTCAAAAAATGTTGCTTTCCAATCATTATTTAACCTATTAAATGGGACTTTTTTGAAATAATAAAATAGTCCTATTTGACCGGCAACTAATATAGACTCATCTATTATCTATTACACATTTTATGTCTCTGTCAATAGAAGGTATTTATTTGTAAACTGTATTTTATAAATAATAATTAAACCGAGTGACACGTGACAGGCAGTTTTACCAGATTGAATATGTGGCTCAGAGCACACAGTTTTTTTTTGCACTTACGATATTATACGCTGGAGCAGGCGATATGACCCTGTCCCGTTCTAAAAAACATGTGACAAAATCTGTACCAAAATTATAAGCAAACGCTCCTCCTGCGCTTCTGTATAATAATATTCGTCTGAGTCGGCACATCTCTGTTCGTAATGTAATCGTTTCATACATTTCATAACACGATGCGCACGTGCAATTCACACGACTAATTAATTAGCCATTATTATTTTGAGTAAATATTATAATAACGAGGCTTTGGTTAACAGTTATGGCATCTTATTGGTTAAAATGTAGGTACGTGAAATGGTATTGGCATGAAGAGTAAAGAAGGGGACTGAATGCAGTTAGAGATGGCAGCTTATTGAGTTACGACACCCGGGCTTTTGTCGTCGGACAAAGGAGGAGCTGTCAAATAAATTGATCGCGTGCAAAACGACTTTTCCCAGCAAAATATTTATGTGGAAATTGTCCACGCGTCACGCAGTACCACCACTAAACACATTTTATATTTCAATTACTCGATACAATATTACAAAGCATATAATGTGGGACAGGTGACACATTGAGTAATAGATAGAGAGTGACGAGAGGTGAAGCCAGACACAGAGGATGCTTGAGTAACAAACGGAAGCAGTGAGTGTGTGTCACCATTATTACTATCACACGTGATGATAATGATGATGGAAGAGGAAGTGGAACATTGATAAGTCACATCCACCAGCTGATTGCGGTCGACACCCCGACTATCATTAGTTGACACCGCATTTGTATTATGCGACTAATATCGATACATTTATCTCAATATTAAAATGCTGCTTTTTCAAGCATTAATAACCTCATCTATTTGTATCACACGATGAAATAACAAATATTATGTGATTACCTACAAGTCTTATATATCAATGACACAAAAGACTACTGAAACTATTCCGATGAAAGTTATTTTTTTGTTTTATTTACCCATTTAAAATTATTTTATATTCAAAGCAAACAAACTGAGTCTTCTGGAACAATAAACGATTCAAGTACAATATCGTCTGCTCTAGCGTATAATATCGTAGGTGCAAAAAAAAATCTGTGTGCTCTTAAGTCTTTATGGAACTGAGCCACATATTCAATCTGGTAACACTGCCTGTCACGTGTCACTCGGTTTAATTACTATTTATAACATATAACAGTTTACGATTAAATACCTTCTATTGACATAGACATGAAATGTGTAATAGATAATAGATGAATCTACATTAGTTGCCGGTCAAATAGGACTATTTCGAAAAAGTCCCATTTAATAGGTTAAATAATTATTGAAAATCAACATTTTTTGACGTTTCATACATGCAATATTATACACTGGAGCAGGCAATATGTATATCGGCATTAACCATAGATATAAACATTAGTTATCGCATTGCATATAAATAATTCGTGTAAACCCGTATTGTTGCACTCTTCTCTCCTATCCGATAAAGGCATAAGTGTGTCTCCCTCACTCAACACACTTCTAGTGACTCCTGAGAGTGGTTGTGACAATACTTTGGCGGCGGCCCTCGTGCATTTATAATTATTAAAACGCCATAATATTTTAAACATGTTAAAGAAGTAGTCAGCGGTACAAACTGAGCCTAGATATATTTGAGTGTATGGTTGAGTCCATATGACATGTAGTAACAATGCATTTTCCCATTTTACTGTGAAATATAACTGAAGATATGAAGATAGATGTTTACAGTATAATGTTTGCCAGGTAACTGATGTTTTTGGCCATGTTTATTATCTATAACATTAACATAATAGACCATAGGTAATACATGGTCTACCTATGGTCGTGATTGATCACACCACATAACTATACCATCATTTTATGTTGTTATCTTGCCAATCGTAGATTGTCTAACGATTGACATTTGCTTTAAGAAAAAAATAATCAAAATAAAAAAAGAATAAGCTTTTCAATAAAGGACGCATTGGCAAAATGACGGAAGTTTGTTTCGAGTTTCGATGGTTATTTATTGTCGCGTTATATATTGAATAAAGTACCGGTTGACTAGTATTATACGAGTGGTTGTTGTTATCGTGGGCGGGAATGAATGTATTCAAAGGAATGTCGTAATGGCAGAATAGTATGCGACACTTGTTAGTGATTTTATACAAAATACAAACGGCGTTAATGCAGTGGTTGCTACATTAACCAATGATGTCTGTATTCAACAGTATTTATTCTTTCTGACATTGCTTTCGTCATACGGAAACTAGTTGAGTGCCCACACGCTTTTCCACCTCTATGTTATATTATACTATCTTACACTGAATATAATTTTCACAAATATTCAATTTAATTGATTTGTTTTCAATTTCCAGTCTCACTAACCACGTGGTTGCCCTTAAAGAAATTAGGCTACAGGAAGAAGAAGGTGCTCCATTCACGGCAATCAGAGAAGCTTCACTGCTCAAGGAATTAAAGCACATTAATATAGTCACACTTCATGATATAGTCCACACAAGAGAAACTTTGACTTTTGTTTTTGAATTTGTTGTAAGTGTCAATATTTTCATTTTAACAAAATTATGCCAATTTTTAATTGTATATTTATTTCAGGATACTGATTTATCACAATATATGGAGCAACATCCAGGTGGATTGGAACTGAATAATATAAGACTTTTTCTATTTCAACTGTTAAGAGGGTTAGCTTACTGTCACAGAAGGAGGGTTTTACACAGAGATGTCAAACCACAAAATCTCCTAATAAATGGAAATGGTGAGCTCAAGCTCGCTGATTTTGGTCTTGCAAGAGCTAAATCTGTGCCAAGTCATACCTATTCACATGAAGTTGTCACTTTATGGTACCGGCCGCCTGGTGAGAAAAATAATTTGAATAAAAATATTTTTGAAGATACATATATTTTAAAATTCACTTTAATTTTTCAGACGTTCTTCTTGGTAGTACTGAGTATTCGACATCTCTAGATATGTGGGGTGTTGGTTGTATATTTGTAGAAATGGTCATAGGAGTTCCTACATTTCCTGGAGTGAGAAATACTTATGATCAGTTAGATAAAATATTTAAGGTATTTAATTAACTATTTTTTAATGCTGGCATTGATTTTATGGGTTATTAAAATTGCATTTTCTATGTAGCTATTGGGTACACCGACTGAAGAGACATGGCCGGGAGTGTCTCGTCTACATGGTTATCCAGCCCATACATCTACTTGTCATCGACCCCGCCGTTTGGGCACAGTGTTTCCGAGGCTTCACGATTCACGAGAAGCAGAAGCTTTAGCATCACGTTTGTTGCAGCCTGATCCAATGCGAAGAATATCCGCAGAAGATGCACTTCATCACCCATATTTTGCTAGCCTTCCCAAAAGATTATATGATTTACCTGATGGTTAGTGCAGAACACAATCAATACATTATTTATTATCCACAAAAAACTGATTGTAATATATTTTTATCATTTCAGAGGTGTCAATCTTTAGCGTTGATGGGGTAGTTTTATATCCAGAACACCGTCATGCTGGAATTAAGTGAGCCTCCAAGAATTCCCCGACTGCCATGCCTTTATTTCTTAATTTTGAGGATTATAAGTCAAATGTAGATATTTTTAAGGAAAATTTTATATACATTGATTTGAAAGAAGCACACCTGAGTGAGAAATAAAAAACGCCAACTTAATGTTACTGTTAATAAGTACATCTGTAATTTAAATATACTAATTTATATACATATATATTACAAAGACTCCATAAAAAAATAAATCAAATTTACACAATGTTCAGATTACATACATGTTTGTATATTATTGTAATTTTAGTTATCTGAAAGTGGGAACATTGTTTATAAAAAAAATCATATATATAATCCAGGGTGGTGAATTTGTACTATTTGAGATGTTTCTGGATTTTATTTTAACCACTAGTCATAATTATTGTGATTGAATATTCACAATAAAGAAGTGGTTTGAATACAGGGTTAAGTGAAAGCATTTGATATATTCGTTTCAGTTTAAAAGTACTCTCAACACATTAAGATCAAAGTATTACTTGCTAAAAATGCATTTACTGTAATGGGAATTTCAAATTCACTCTTTGAATTTATATTTATCATGCAATATACATATATTGACAAAAATGTGCAATAACTTCATTTTTTTTCATTATAACTATCGCGCATTCTTTTAAAATTCATCAATCAACAAATGTTATTTTAAATTGGGATTTATATTTCAGCCAAGTCTGGATTGAATGTTTTTTTTTATAATAAAATTTTATGAATTTACAAATTCGAGTTCACGATTTAACTAACCACTACCGAGCCTCAAAAGCCTTAAAATAAATTGATTAATGATCTAAGTATTCCTTATCATATTTTTCATTCATAAATATCATACCAATAGTAGAGAATCACTAGTTTCTCAATCTCACGATTGGTAATGGTAAATAGAAAAATGTGATACTTTTTGTATGTGATAGTGAATATGTCAGGTGAATTGTCTTTCAGACATGATTATTTTCAGTTAGTAAATAACACCAATTGCGTTAGATTCTCATTAGCGTCAAGATAGATTATTGAACTTAGCATATTAATGACGACTCAATATAGATTTTTACTTCGAATTTCAAATGCTTCGAGAATAGATGGTCAAAGGTTCAGTGGAGTTAAAAAAATGTAATGTAAATAGTTCAATGAATGCACTCTTATTCCTTCCATGGTGCTCAATATGATTAATAAAATTGATGTAAAATAGACAAGAGTAAACAAAATAAATGATACTTAGCCTAATTAAATGTTTAAAATTTATGTAATCTATTTTCTTTTTTTTTATCATAGCTAATGTGCATTTTTATTTTTGCAACATATTTCGTATCAATGCTCGAGAGTGTTTTTTTTTTCCTTCTTCCTATACTTTTTCATCGTAATAGGATAAGAACATAAATCAACATTACAATTGAATGTGAAAGTTTGAGCATAGTCTTTAATTGCCATATATTTTTTGAAGTTTTATCATACAATTAAACACAGTTAACTTTCAAATTGTAAAAACAATCAATTCAATGCCAGTGAATTATGAAAATATGTATTTTCTGTTGATCATATCTGCTACATTAAAGATTTGTATTTATTTGTGTATTTCTAAACAATGATTATAATATGTGTACTATAAATTGAGGAGCTACAAGACGATATATATGATAAAACAAGATACCTATTTTTATTCATATTCTCTGGCACACTAATTAATTTGAAAATAAGTCAGATGTAATATAAACGAGGATTTATTTTCTGGCTTTGCTAACTGATAAATATTTATCAGAACTATTCAATATACTGTGATCATTTGGTTTAATATCACTGTAAACATTATTATATTTGCTGTAATTCTCAAAACATCTTATTCATATGATCAGCATTATAATCAAATTTTGTCTCTTAATATGTCTAGTTGCAATATTTTATCACTATAGAAAGTAGAAGTGAAATCTGAACGCAAAATAGTGGCAATATGTTTTTTATCATCATTTTAATCTGTGTAGTGGCCATTAAAATACCATTTTTGTACTACATGCGATGCTAACTATTAGTTATCATAGAAGTAAGAGAAAAAACTAAAACTAATAACATGATGAAAGCGAACTCGATAGATGATCAAATTCCTAGTGAATGAAAGAATTCACCCAAATGTTTTGATTTGTACTCTTCTTTATGTAGTTTGTGTAGTTATATAACTATGATAGTAGCCAAACATAGTTTTTGGAATTTTTCACTCTGGTAGTTTATGTTAATTCTTTTTCTATGTACATTATATGCACATAAACACTGCAAATACGAACATGTAAAACAATCATGATCTTATGTTTAGACTTAAATTAATTTCATTGATGTGTGGATCTGTTTTAAAAATCCATGTATATGAAGTGACTTTGATACAAGATGTTTTGTATAATCTGTACATCGATAATTTGTGCACCATTTATTAAGTTCAGGTAAAAATTGTTTTCGTACTCGCTTGAGAACAATTAAAGACAGTCGTAGAGACGCATGCGCAATAATTTTCACAGACATTCGCTTTGTAGCCAAAATTGACTGAATTCAGAAGATTTGAATAGATTTGCTTAAACTAGTCATTCTTAAAGCATTCTGAAGGTGAATTTGATATTTTCATGTAGTTTACAGGTATTGTCGAATTTAGTTTTTTTTTTTTTTTATCGAAAATCAGTACTGATAACAATATTTTATTTGATCGAGTCAATGGAGAAAATTATACTAGCCCTGTACCATAAGAGAAGCAAATATGGAATAATATTGATAATACAGTTTTTATAAAAGAAATATTGTGTAAATATAAATTTTGAACTGATAAATAAATTTATTTCTAAACGTGTATGATTTTTTTATTGAATATAATAAAATTTTCCTCAGTCTATAATGAATAATGATTATCTTCGAGAAACCCTATTTATTACACCACCATTTGTTCTGATAAAGTACTAAAAAAATTCTGTAATGAAATGAAAATTAATTTTTCTAAATAAAAAATATTTTAAAGTAATATCATTGGTGATAAATATTGTAAAATGAAATAAATAATGGGATTTATCAATAAATTATTTCAACTGACCCATTTTCACAATTAGCTTAGATAATAGCGAGAGTAGTGTATAGATTTTTGCAGTCGGAATAGGAGAAATAGAATATTTGGGATTTAGTCAAATGTACATAAAATTTAATATGGATATGTATGTACATATACATAATATTTTTTTAACTTAATTTAAGTATACATATTATGAAATTGGATGATTTTGTGTTTTTTTTTTTTATTTCAATTATTTATTGTAATAATAATTGAAATGGTACCTACTAGTTTTATTTTGTTTGATTCAAAGCTTCCCTCCACAAAATTTACACATTCTCGTTGCATTGCTCTTTCAATGAAGCTTTTTTCGAAAATCATCACAGAAAAGTAAATGATGATCGCCAAAGCAGAATTATATTGTTTCATATCATTATATCAATTGACCACGAAGACAGGTTTTAAAGTATCTAGGTAATATATAATAATTAAGTTTTAATTTTTAACAAATATTAATAAATCCAATTGTTAAATAAATGTATCATATTGAATTTTTCCACGGTTTGAATATATTTATAGAGGTCGTTATGAATAATTTGAAGAAGTGTGGGAATAGAAACATAGTGGAGTAGAAAGTAGAGCAGTGCAGTGCGGATTGTAAAGCAGATCAAATCAGACGGTGTCAGTGTTTAGCAGCGTCAGCTCCGAGTACAGGTGCAGGTACAGAGAGCCGCTCCTCGTGCTCCTCGTGCTCCTCGTACTCCACAGCCAGCAGCTCCACACATCATCACCAGTCATCAGTCATCAGTCATCATGTCCTCCTCAACAAGCCCCGCCCCGCTACAGTTCAGCCGCCTGCCCACGACCGTCCGCCCTCTTCACTACGACATCCACGTCATTCCTCAACTGACCGAGTTTGTCTTCAGCGGCCAGATAGCCATCACTTTGAAGGTCTGTCACTACTCACTTCATCAAATACAAGACACCGACTCTTGATCTTGGTCTAAGACTTGCTACTGATGAACGATGCACGATACTTCTTATTTGGTTCCACTGTGATCGCTGTTTATTTTGATATTCTCGAAGTGAAGTGAGGTTATATTTCACGATGACCGGCATTAGTGCATTACGGTGCATGTTTCCGCGCCAATTTGCTTATCATCATAGACCGCTAGCTATTTATGAAACTGTTTATTAAAATATTACAATAAAATTTCAGATCGTCGAAGAGACGAAGCAGATAGTTTTAAATTCCGAAGAACTGAAGATTGAAAAGGTTTCGTTGAAATATGATGGAAAAGATGTACCGGCGCAGAACATTGTGCTATCGGAAAGTGACGAGACTGCCACCTTCATATTTGCCGAACCCATCCCAGTCGGTGATGCTGTACTTAGCATGGACTTTGAAGGGATCCTTAATGATAAAATGAAAGGATTCTACCGAAGCAAGTACACTAGTCCAGAAGGTGAAGAACGATATGCCGGAGTCACTCAGTTCGAAGCTATTGCAGCTAGAAGATGTTTTCCCTGTTGGGACGAGCCAGCGATAAAAGCCACTTTCGATATAAAACTCACCGTTCCCGCTGATAGAGTTGCACTATCCAACATGCCCGTAAAGACTGAGGAACTTTTGGGTGACTTGAAAGTTCTCACATTTGAAACGACACCCATAATGTCGACTTATTTAGTGGCTATCGTGGTTGGGGAGTATGATTATGTTGAGGACACGTCGGCCGATGGTGTTTTGGTTCGAGTGTACACTCCCGTCGGTAAAAAGGAGCAAGGTTTATTTGCTTTGGAAGTGGCCACCAAAGTTTTGCCTTACTACAAGGACTATTTCAATATCGCCTATCCCCTCCCAAAGATAGATTTGATCGCTATCGCTGATTTCTCTGGAGGTGCTATGGAAAATTGGGGTCTGGTCACCTACAGAGAATCTTGTCTCCTGGTAGATCCTCAAAATACATCAGCATCGACTAAACAGTGGATTGCTGTTGTTGTCGGACATGAATTGGCCCATCAATGGTTTGGCAATTTAGTCACGATGGAATGGTGGACCCATTTATGGTTAAATGAAGGCTATGCTACTTTCGTAGAATTTCTCTGTGTCGATCATTTATTCCCTGATTTTGACATGTGGACTCAATTTGTAACCGAAACTTATATAAGGTAAAGTTTTCACTGTAGGAAAAATTCAAAATTTATAATATATTCTAAAAATGTTGATATTTTGCTTTTTAGAGCACTCGAACTAGATTGTTTAAAAAATTCTCATCCAATAGAAGTACCTGTTGGCCATCCCAATGAAATTGATGAAATTTTCGATGACATATCATACCACAAAGGAGCTTCTATTATTAGAATGTTGCATCGGTATATTGGAGATGATGATTTTAGAAAAGGGATGAATTTGTATTTGACCAAACATCAGGTAGTAAAAAGTCATTAGTCTTAAGATTCATTCTATGAGTGAAAATTTATTTGAATATTTTTATAGTATGGAAATACCTTCACCGAAGATTTGTGGGATGCATTGGAAGATGCCTCTAAAAAGCCTGTACGAGCAGTAATGTCGACATGGACACAACAAATGGGATTCCCAGTTGTTAAAGTATCTTCCAAACAAGTTGGTAACGATCGAGTGTTGACATTGAGTCAAGAAAAATTCTGTGCTGATGGAAGTGTTGGTGATGATGGCAGTAACTGGATGATTCCCATATCTGTATCATCACAAAAGGCACCTGAAAAAGTATTACTTAACACTAAACATGTTTAATTTTCGTAAAACGATCGTTTTATAATTATGTATTTTCAGATTGTAATAACAACAGTTTTAGAACAAAAGAGTACTGAAGTTTTGATAAAAGATGTTGGTCAAGAAGAATGGGTCAAAGTATGTCAATTATTTTCTATAGTGATAAAATTAATGATGCGGATGTTATTAATAATATTTGATAGTGATTTTTATTTGTTTTTTTTTACCGCTCTTATACAGTAGCATAACTCTGGTCACCAAAATAATTATTTTTAATTTACCTAATTTAAACAAATTTAAAAAAGACGCACAATAAGAATAAATGGCACTTTAAATATTCTCAATCTATTTGTTAGGTGACCAAAGCTGTCTGAAACCAGAGGAGCAACCTCAACAGCAGTAATTTTTTTAAATTTATTGTGTTACAACCTAAGAATCGGTGGGAAATATTTTTAAATAAAAAAATATTGATACCATCTCCATGAAAGCAAAATTTATTAAAAATAATATAATATTAAGGTTGTGCCTCCTTTGTTTCTGACATCTCAATTGTATACATGATAATATAAATACATATGTATGGATATAATTATGAATGAATCATATTGATATTCATTTCAGGTAAATCCTGGAGTGGTTGGTTATTATCGTACACAATATACTAGTGAAGACCTGCTAAGATTGGTGCCAGCAGTACGTAATCAAAGTTTACCACCGTTGGATCGTTTAGGTCTTCTTGATGATCTTTTTGCTATGGTGCAAGCTGGACATGCTTCCACAGTAGAGGTTTGAGAATATATTTTATTAAGTAACTGTTTTTTTTACATTATTATCTATTGTAAATATTTTTTATTTTAGTCTCTAAAACTAATGGAAGCTTTTGCTGAAGAGACCAACTTTACTGTTTGGTCGTCAATTTCCAATTGTATATCAAAGTTATCCGTACTTTTGTCACATACCGACTTGGAGAAACCATGGAAATACTTTTGTAAAAAATTATTTACAAATGTAGCTAAACGGCTAGGGTGGGATGCCAAACCTGGTGAATCCCATCTAGACACACTCCTTAGAAGTTTAGTACTCAATAGGATGGTAGGATTTGAAGATGAAGACACAATTGCTGAAGCTAAAAAAAGGTGATCACAGAATTTCCATTTATTCAACAACATTTTTTTTTTTTTTTTTTTTTGATTTATATTTTTGAGTACCCTGTCTAAAGACATCTTACTCGTCGTCTGTTGTCACATTGTCTTGAGGGTTGGTTGTCCAGTGACGACTCAATCCCGGCGTTGTGTTTAGGTTATAAGTGTTCGAGTGTTCATACTTGTTTTATCAAGTAAACACCATTGTCAGTCCTTGAATCTTGCTGGCAAGTCAAGTTGTCTGTATTTTTGTAGACGTCTTGCGTAGTCTACGGTCAATAAGTCCCTCGCTAGTACGTTCGGGTGACTTTTTAATCTACTTTGGTACGTTTCGCTGAATTTTTTCAATTCTTCGCGTACTGTCATTGTTTTAGAGTCCTGTAATAGGACCCAGTTGGGTACATACCATGGAGCATTTAAAATTGCTCTCAGGGTCTTGTTTTGTAACCTGTCGATACTGCTGATATGAGTATCCTTAGCTGTCCCCCACAGTTGACATCCATATGTCCAAATGGGTTTGATTATTGCTTTATACAGCAATAGCTTGTTTGTAAGTGTGAGTTGGGAATGTCTGCCAATCAACCAGTACATTTGTCTTTTTTTATGTTCCATTTGAAGTCTCTTTGTCTTAATGTGTTTTTGCCATGTTAGGCTTCTGTCAAGGTGTATACCGAGGTATTTAGCCGAGTCTTCTTGTGGAATATTTTTCCCACCAATTTTCACTGGTGGACATGTCTGTTTTTGTTTGTGAATGTCACGTGTGTCGATTTGGTTTGATTTACTTTAATTCTCCATACTTCAAGCCATTTCTGTATTGCGTCAAGGTGTTTCTGGAGGAATTGTGAGGCAGCTGTTGGATCTTTGTCCGAAGCGAGTATGACGGTATCGTCAGCGTATGTAGCCAATGTTGTGTTGTCGGTTTTTGGGAGATCGTTTGTATATATTAGATACAGTACAGGACCCAGTACACTCCCTTGCGGTACTCCAGATCTTATGGTATTAAGATTTGAAGTTTCGTTGTCATATTTAACAAAAAACTGTCTATCGGTCAAGTACGATTTGATAATATAATACATGTTTTTGGGCAGTTTTCCTTTGATTTTATAAAGCAGGCCTGGGTGCCAGACTTTGTCAAAAGCTTGACTGATATCTAAGAATGCTGCTGAACAGTAGTTTTTTCTTGTATGGAGCGATCTATGATCGTCACAACTCGATGAACTTGTTCAATTGTCGAGTGCGCTTCTCTGAAACCGAATTGATGATCAGGGATCATGTGTTCTTGAAAAAGTATTGGTTTCATGGTGCGCAGTAGAATTTTTTCAAATATTTTGGAAAATATTGGCAGGAGGCTTATCGGTCGATATGATGTGACTTCTTCGGGTGGTTTACCTGGTTTAGGTAGCATAATAATTTCTGCTATTTTCCACTGTCTAGGGAAGCTACCCATTCTAAGTATCGCGTTAAATATTATGGTTAGAAATCTTAATCCGATATCTGGCAATTCTTTGATTATCTTCCCGGTAATCATGTCATGTCCTGGCGCTTTTTTTTGCGCGTACTTCATATTTTATAACATGCTTGACGCATTGAAGTCCAATTTTGACATAATAGTTTTCTTTATGTTCCGTACTATCTAATAAATTATGAATGTGACTTTCTTCTTCAGGGGAACACATCCTTTCTGCTGGTGTAAATACTTCCTTGAGATGTTTCGCAAACTCGTTTGATTTCTCTCTGGTAGTTTTTGCCCATTTATCGTCAGCCGTTTTGATGGGCGGTATGGATATTTGGGGCCGTTTTAGTTTTTTTGTAGCTTTCCATAGAGAATAATCTGTAGCGTCGGTTGCTGTAAGACCTTCCAGATAGGATTGAATCCCTTTATATTTCCATTCACATAGGATATTTTTAATATCTCTTATTGCTTCGTTCAGTTTTCTCTTGAGTTCCTTGCTTCGAGTATTTTGCCATTCTTTACGAATGCGTCTTTTTTCATGTATTTTTTCCTGAATCCAGCGGGGAAAATCATCTGTTGAGTGTGGTTTTTTGACATATTGGGCGTGGCTTTTTTCACTGCGGAATGAATTTGATTTTGAAAGTGAATAACTGCGGTGTTAAGTTGGTATTCTGTTTTCAATGGTATATCACATTTCAAATTTTCATTTAAGATATGTCTAAAATATTCCCAATCTGTGTGACGGTTACCGAGTGTAAATTTACTGGGTTTGATAATTGGTTGTAGCAAGCTGTATTTAATAATAACAGGTGAGTGATCTGATGACAGATCGAGGCAAGATTCTGCGCTCAGTCTTTCGATTGGAATTTCTTTCACTACGCAGAAGTCTATGAGGTCCGGTGTTTTTCTTCTATCTGTAGGCCAATATGTTGGTTCACCAGTCGATAGATGAGTCAACTTGTTGTTTGCCATACTTTTATACAGTTCTCTCCCCCTGGGTGTGGCCAGTCTAGACCCCCATTGTTGGTGCTTGGCATTGAAGTCCCCACCTGCGATGAATTTATCCGCTTCAAGTGTTCTGAAGTAATCGTCAAAATGTTCTCGTTTAATCGAGTGTTTGGGTGGGCAGTAGATAGCCGATATATAAACATAATCATTTGTATCTCCGACAGCAATTGTGGTTGCTTGGAGAAAGTCTCGATCATATTTTTCAGTGAGATGATGTTTCACAGTGTTTTTAATTATCACTGCTGTTCCGCCATGCGCAGTTCCATCGGGGTGATTCGTCGTATATATAGTATACATGGGAATTTTTATATAGCTTTTTTCGGTAAAGTGTGTTTCCGATATAAGCATTATGTCAATGTTTTTTTCTTTTAAAAATAATTTTATTTCTTGGCTATGTTGTCCAAGACCGTTGGCGTTCCAAAGACATATTTTTAATAATGGAATCATTTTTATTTAGGACAAGAGCTGCCATGATCTGTGTCATGTTGTCCATGGTTTTCATGACAAGTTCAATGAGTTTGTCCATTTTAATTATTAAATTATTTATAATATTGTCTTGTGGTTTTTCGGGAGTTGGCTCGATATTTTTGGTGGCTTGAGCATACGACTTTGGCATGTCAGTGCTTGTGAAAGTTCGAGTATTAGTCGAGCTGTTGGTCAGTTTTTCGGTCGATTTTGGAAACGTTTTCGTTCTCAATACAGAGAATTTATTTGATTGTGCCTTTTTGCGTGTTTCGCAACCTTTGTAGTTTGCTGGATGATTACCGTTGCAGTTTACACACTTGATGTTGTTGTCTCTGGTTGTTCTGTTGCAAGCAGTTGTGACATGCTCACCTGCGCACTTTACGCAACACGGAGTCCTGTTACAATATTTGGCAGTGTGTCCATATCTTTGACACTTTTTGCATTGCATAACCTCTTTTTGAGGCCTCGGTGGTTTTTTGCAAAATGTTTGTGATTCTGATATCATGGACGTTGCTTGCGAGCTCTTCAGTTATTTCGGCGATATCTACCGTTTTTGTTGTTTATGTGGTGAAGGTTTTTGATTATAGCCTTATATGATCGGCTTTCTTTCGTCTGATACGAATGAAACTCGGTATCTCTATTTTTTAAACCTGTGATTACAGGTATATATTTTTCAGACTTAGTGATCTGTATTTTTACTTGGGTTTTACCCAACTGTTTAATGTAGTATGCTCCTTGAGCTACTTGCTCTAAGAAGTCTGTCAGTGGTTTTATATTTTCTACTGCGTGCACAAATATAGGTGGTGGCTTTGGCGTATTTTTGCCAATCGCCTGCTCCTCTTGTTTGTCTTCTAATTGTTGAAAGCGATTTGTTGTTGGCACAGCAAGCCAGTTCTTATTTGGGCATGCCTGTTTGGCTTTACTGGCATTCTCCGGACTGGATATTCTCTTTGTTTTTGTCGGGGCTTTGATCCAAGAATCTAGCGTATTTGTAGTCGATGCGGCAACAGGACATTGATGATCCAGTTTCATTGTCTTGTATATAGTGTGGAGAAATTACAGTGTAATATAAGTGAACAGTATGATACCGGACAGGAGAAATCGGAGCAAGACCGGTTTGGTGGTTGTGTCACTTTCGAACTTGCGACACCATGCGGAAGCACTTTACTATACGTCTTTACTCAACGGTGGTATACACGCAACTGATTCAACAACATAAGATTATTTTAATTGTTTATGTTCAGATTCACGCTTCACTTGTCTGGTGAATCACAATTACCGGCTGATTTAAGATCAGCTTGCTACAAAGGAGTATTATTACATTGTGACGATGCCACCTACGAGCAGTTCATCCAATTGTACCGTTCAGTTGAGCTCAACGAAGAAAAGGATAGAATAAGCCGGGCTCTCGGTGTTATCAAGAATGAGAAAATGTTAGAAAAAGTTATCCAGTTTGCTATGTCGGTAAGTGTATACAAGCGATATCATAGACGTCATACAATATTGTTCAATATTTGTAATTTAATCCAATTGTAGGATGATGTTCGCTCACAAGATTCAGTATTTGTCATAATCTCTGTTGCTCATAATAGAAAAGGAAGAGACCTTACTTGGAATTTCTTCAAGGATAATTGGGAAATGTTAATGGATCGATACCCTGTAATTAATCATTATATTTTTTTTATGGAGCTATAGATTTCGTACGGTTATTAAATGATGAATTATTTGTTGTAGCGTGGCTGTTTGTTACCTCGATTAATAAAAGTTACCTCAGAAAATTATGCTTCTGAAGAGATGGCTAATGAAGTTGAAGAGTTTTTCAAATCCCACATAACACCCGGAGCAGAAAGAACTGTTCAACAAAGTGTTGAAACCATTCGGTTGAATGCCGCATGGCTCAAGAGAGATTTGGGAAGCACTACTGAATTCCTACTTTCATATAAGTGAATGTATTAAATTTTGTGTGAATGAATGTTTGCCAACAAACTTTTTTTAATGATGGAAATTTTAGAGTATTTTTTTGTTTGTTTATTTTAAAAAGTTCCTCTTATTATTGAAAAAAAAAAAGACCATTCATCATGTCTAGTTACCCTTGGCTAATACAATTAATGTTTTTATATTAAGAGGCGGTTTTTTTATAACTTATTTTGATAATGGTTCATACATTACAATGGGAAATTCCTCTTATTTAAGTTCAATGAAAGTTTTATGTTCGCATACATATCCGTTGGAAATACATAATACATGCTTGCAAATGTGTTTCTATAAAAAAAGGATTCATAAGGTTTAGAAATGCATTTAATAGTATTACATATATACAATTATAGACAAATCACTAGCACATTGTTTTTTTTCTAATAATATACATATTTGTATTGTGT